>ML781193.1:471510-516317 GCA_009831015.1 Picea engelmannii | reverse complement strand
AACTCCCTGGTTTCTCTAGCACCAACTAGAAGGAAGCACCAACTCCCTGAGTGTTTCCAGCACCAACTGGATGGAAGCACCAACTTCCAATCATACAGGCACCAACCTATAAAACAGAGAACAAGAGTTCTCCCTTGCACCACTCTGCCACCCTGGTTTCTCTGGCTGCAACTAGATGGAAGCTACAACTCCCTGTGTTCAAGCACCCACTTAAACCTCTGAGGACAACAGTCCTCCCAAGCACCTCCCTACCTCCCTAAAATATTAATCTTTGAAACTTAAACTCATTACAGCGCAATAAGGTTATTCAATGGCTTACCAACCTTGTCGTTGTTCTGTTACTCTGCTCTGCCCTGTCTGCATCAGTGTCTTCTGCACCCACCTTGCACTTTCTGTTCTTCTCCATTTTTACTCTCTGCACCATGTCCCTTCCATGCCACCTTCCTCTGCTGTGTATTTCTACTCATGTGCTCTGCCTCCTTGCTCACACTTCAATCTTTCTACACAACGATCACAACAACTCCAACAGCAATGGCAACAACAACCTCATCTCTTCTCTGCACTGTGTACTTATAGTTTCTGTGCACCTCGTGCATGCAATGTGTGCAACACTCTGCATGCTCACACCGTGCCCATCTTCTCCACCTCTCGAGTGCTCTGCCTGATACTCATGGTAACTCTTCAGCTTCTCTGGCCGTTTTCCCATGCGTTCAGCATCACTGGGAGTTATGCTGAGATTCCTCAACCTCTCTGGCAGTTGAGACTCTTCGTCTTCTCTGTAACAGTCGAGCTCATCCTTCTGTTTCAATTACAAGCTCTTTTTCTTCCAGAATATCCCATCATGCACAGTCTGTCTCATTTTCTTTTACACCCGCCTCACCGACGGTTTCACTTCGCCTTTTCTCAGTCAAAACAAGAACACCTGTCTTAGCAACTGAAACGCTAACTGATTTGTCATTATCAGTCCATTTCTCTTAACGAATTCATAACAGAAGCGTTAATGTGTGGGGAAGAACAACAACCCTTCGATCAATACTTGATCCAACGGTTCAGATCAAATAGGTATTTCGCTCATCACGATTTCGGCATTTGCGATGTCAAAAATCACAAGTCCTCCGGACTCGCGATTCTCCGATTCTCGATGGCTCCTTTCATATGCTAGCCCTCCTGAGCTTAGCTCCCGGTCAATGTGACCTTCACTCCGTGACCACAACCTTATGTCTCTTTATCAGGATTTCGACGTTCTTCATGTTCACTGTTCTTTTCACTTATAAATCCATATCCCGATTCGCGAAACTCCGACATGGTCTAAAATCAACGGTCTAGATCATAGCCTGATCTGACGGCTCAGATTGTATCGCGATTTTACATATCGCGAAATCGGCACTCCTGAGGTCAAGTGACTTTGTCACTTCAAATTTTCGATCCCCGATGCTGATGCGCCCCTTTCCATGCGCTAGCCCTGCTGGCTATAGGCCTCGGCCCATATGACCGTCAACACATGACCTCGGTCAAGCCTCTCATCGGGGTTTCGGCATTTTCGATGTCATCATGCACATGCCTATAGAATTCCCGATCCCCGATTCTCCGATGAAGGAAATCAATGGTCCATATCTCATTCTTATCCAACGGCTGTGATTACATCGCGAAATCGCATATCGCGATTTCGGAGTTCTTGATGTCAAGAGATTTTGGTACTACAAAATCTCGATCGCCGATGCCTCTGCTGACGTCACACGTGGTTTGACACGTGTTAAATACTTCCACGTGTCACTCTGATTCGTGAATTACCTGTGCCTGAACTGTTGAATCTTCCTGCCACCTGTCATTACCTGGTTGTGCCACGTGTCCCTAGCTGACGTGGACTGTTTTCGTGAATTAGATCGACGGTCTAGATCACATGTTGATCTGATGGTTCAGATTCATTCGGGATTTCGCATATCGCGAAATCGGGGTTTTCGTTGCTTTGTGTTCTTTTCATTATGAAATCCCGATCCCCGAAACTCCGATGAGGAGAATCAACGGTCCATATCTCATGCTTTCTTTAACAGCTGAGATCAAATCGCGAAATCGCATATCGCGATTTCGGGGTTTTCGATGTCAAGTGAATTGGACATTTCAAAGTCCCGATCCCCGAATCTCTGATGAAGCCTCCTGGCTGCCACGCGTCCATACGAATGAACGGTCCAGATCCCTGCTTGATTTAACGACTGCGATCAAATCGCGAAATCGCGTATCGCGATTTCAGGGGTTTCGTTGTCGAGTGAACTGGACATTTCAAAGTCCTATCCCCGAATCTCTGATGACTTATCTCCCTCGCAACTTCTGCAAATCTGACGGTTGTCGACCTTTCGGGAAATTTGAATGGGATCCAACGATCACTGACTCTTCTATCTTCCTTCTTCTCTGTAATCTTCTGCTGCGCGCGTTTTCTTCAATGCGCATGTTTTCTTCAATGCTGTTCCTCCTGTGCTTATTCTCCTCGAATCCTTAAAGGATTCCGACGTCAGCTTTCGATCATTCACCTCTCTGAACCTTCCATATTCACTATTGTACTTAAGCCATCATCACTACTGTACTTTCCATCAATGACAGGTCTATGCTGCCTGTAAAACATGCCAACAATCCTTTGTACATTCTTCCTGCACCCATGCCATCTTCATTGTTGTACTTGCCATCAATGACAAGCATATGCTACCTGTTAAACATTTCCAACATGTGGCCCCTTTGCGGCTCGGAGGGCTAAGGGGGAAGCAAAGTACCCCTAGCATTGGCTGGGAGGTACCGGTGAGGTCTCGGTGGTCGGCGAGCGGGAGTGGCACGGAGCTCAAGTGCGGGATAGCGTCTTCGGGTTATTCGCCACCGGTCATAGGTATGCAAGTGCGTTTGTTTGTTTAAGAATATAGGGAAAATTGTTTAAAGTTGTATATGAATCCTTATGATGATGATTGATGTGTTGAATTTTGGATCATCCCATTTCCTTGTTGTTGTTTTTGTGCCTAGACTGTTATAACCCTGCAATCCTTTCGATGAGTTATCCTTGGCCCTGGCATTCTCTTACTTTTGGCTGCAATTTCTTATTGGTGTTCTTTAGGCGTTTAGATCTGACTGTGGGCATTTTTAAATATGGATTTATGCCCGACCAGTAGGGTTTTTGTTCTTCTAGATCCTTTGAGCAGGAAATTTAGATCTGCCTTGAAGCAATGTCAATTCCTAATGCATGTCTGAGTTAAATGATATTCCAGTGACTGCACATCGATACCTCCTTCGCTGGGGTTATTGAATTTTCTTGGGCTCAACGAGTCTTATCGTTTGGGTGGTTTACCTTTTGTAATATGCGCCCCAAATTCTTCGTTTATGTCATTGGAGTTCTCTATAGGCTCAACGTTTTTGTATAGATCGTGTTGATTTACCTTCTGTAAGATGCGCCACTACTGCAACGTTAAAATTGATGGTTCGTGCATTCAAACCCACCTGTGTTAAAGACATCTTTAAATTTGTGACTGCAACCTTGTAATAATTTGATTGGAGCCCACTGTGGCATGGTGGTGACAACTTTTTATTTGCTTGTAAATTTTGTTTACTCTGAGACAAAGAGATGGGTACCCTGTTTGTTACTGCGATAGCCTGGATAATGGCGGTGGAAACTGCATACACTTCCCTATTAAATGAATCTAACTCTGTTCGGCGGTTTCGACCGGTCTTGCGTTTTATATGATGGCAACATGGTTTTCCTTTCTTGGCTGTTTCCCACCTTCCTGGGGCCAAAACGAGCCTGAATCCATCTTGACTACATATTTCTTAACCGTTAGTGCGATTCTGTGCTGGTTGCATGTGGATTTTCTTTCAGGAGTTGCCTTCTTAAATTTTTGGGGCCAAGCATGCACAGGCACCCATCCCTTCCCCCGGTGAATTCTGGCGACCTGCCTTCCTTACACTACACCCTTGCAGTCTCCCAATGATTGGGTCGCTGCGTCTTTGCCCTTTTTCCCACTTTTAACGCGACTGGGACGTCGACATGCTTTCCGACTGTTCTGGCAGAAATTTTATTAGTTTTGTGAAAGGTCGGAAGCGGAATTCGCAACGTTACCGCTATAGTCACTTGTGATCAACGCCTTCTTTACCTTAGAGTGGATGCTGTCAAGTCAGGGGTTTCTTTTTATTTAACCAGTTAATGCTTATGATTAATGTTGTAGCTACAACTATAATCATCCAGCTAGCGTATCCACCTTGTGAAATTAGCAATAAACAGTTAAATCGGGCAATCGATTTTCAATCGTTTTAAAAAGGGTTCATCTTTAGTTGCTTCCATTTTACATTTATATATTTAAAATTCTGTTGTTCTACAATTTAAAACTCTTTTTAGTTTAAATGAATCTTATCGTTGCAATTTAAAATAAATTGTATTGTGGTACAATTTGCTTGCTTCTTTATAAATCAATAGTAATATGGTGTGCTACTCATTGACATCTCATTGTTTAGACCTTCCAATTTATCATGTATTATGTTTTCATTTATCATATATTATGATTTTATGTGGGTCAAGTCAATTATGTCATTTATTTACATATCCACTTGGATAAGAAGTAATGGTAGATATTGACATGAAATATTTATGGCTAAATGCGTTAGATCGTGTTGTGATGCTTGACATATTGTTCTTATTGGTCGATGCTCTTTAGATCACTATATTTTAGTAGTATTAATTGAAATGGAATTCATCCCCCTTTTTCAAGTTATGGTACTTGTGTATCACTATATTTAGTTGTATTATTTGAATTGGAATTCATTTTTGTTAAAGCCAAGTGATGGTACTTGAATATCATCATGCAGTAAGCTAATTAGTAATGTATTTTTCATCATATAGTTGAACGAGGATTAGCATATTATCTAATGGTTAAAATTAAAATTAATATTGTAGTTATTTGATAACATCTAAAATGTATGGTAAGCGTAATTTGTTGCAAGGTTTTCGTAATATAAAAGGTGAAGTGGTTATCACAGACGGTAAATGTTATTGTAATTTTATGGTATAGGTAACATATAAGATGTTTTTGAGATGATTAAATTATTTGCAGAGTTATTTTAACAGTAGTGTAATGTGGTATTAGTTATGGTAATATTGTTGAGATTTTGTTGAGTTGTTAATATATAATGTAATGTCATTGAACTAAGTACAATCTGTTGTTAAGAGTTAGTAATTGGGAACAACAATTAATGGAATTTAAATGGAGAAGCTGGTCTGTAATTTAATGCCCATTTGAGTCATAGATAATGCCTTGTCTTAACAATGGTCAGTCATTGTCGGAGTCCTTCTGACTTGCGGCTTCCGTAGAGGACGTGTTGGTTCCTTTGATTATTGTTGTACTTGTTGGTAATCGATTGGTTGCTTGGTCTGCTTGTGTCGGGTGGGATGTAGACACCTCCATGTTCCTTAGAATAGTCGCCAGCCCTGAGACCTTAAATGGTTAAAATTGATGGGAAACTGGGCTTGAGCATTGCTTATGTGTCTTGGAGGTCCTAACCATTGCAGGGTAGGATGGGCGGGAAGTCAGTCTTATTTATAGTCAGACTTTTTATTTGACGGATGATTGTTGTTATTTGCTTGTAGATACTTGATGTGCGTCTTAGGTCGTCATGTTGTGTTGTCATTGTATGTGTCTTGTTCGTTGTCGGGTGGCGACGCGGAGTCGGATGTGTTTATTACCCTTGTACACACGCGCACACACAAAATACAATTTTTTTTTTTTGCATTGGTTATAAGAGGTTGTTGTCATAACGAGGAGGATCCTTACAAAAAACAACAATTTCATCAAGTCCAAAATTGCGATTTTTGCAAAATTTTGTGATTGGATTCCAGTGATGGAAAACTAAAATAGGTAGAAACTTAGAACTTTTATCTTTCTTCATTTTCAATTTTTTTGGTTCTTATAAATACACAATTTTAGTGGGTTGACAATGATAAAAATAGACAAATCAATCTTGTTGAACCAATATATGTTGGGAATTGGGTGTAACCTAGTACTGAACAAATAAACAGAACTGCAGATAATCAAACAAGAATAACTTCAAAAATGATAGGTGGTACCTAAACACATTGTTACAACACTTAAGCATAGTGCATTGCGATCAGAACATCGAAATTCATATTGGATATAATGTCTCACATTTCAACCATATCTCTCATGTACTTTTAATGACCCATCAGGTCCTCTATTTATAGTCTCAATATCTAACAAACTTCCTAGAAATTGGGAAGATCTTGTCCACATACAATCATCAATGGTTAGAGTTGTTTTTTTCAAATCCATGTTGTCTAGTCAGCTCATTAATGTTGCTCAACCATACCATCCATGTGTCCAACTCGTAGTCGATTGCTCAACTAGTTGATCCATAAACCAACTTTATTCAATTGTTAGTCGATTGTCCAATTGACATGATAGTTGACTACTCAATTGATTGATGTCATTTTCCGATCGATTGCTCGACCGACTATGATGTTGGTCAATCACCCGACAAACTAATCCTAGGAGAAGTGTGATGAACCATCAAAACCTGAGGTTCCAACACCCTCCGATCAACACACAACTTTGGAGATCTAGGAGGTGAAATTAAGTCAATAGGATACCCCCCATAATTCCAACTTCTTGAATCTGAAACATAGTATGAATATTGACAAACTTATCTTTAGACAAGGGTTTGATAAATATATCAACAATATGAGTGACAATAGGGACAACCTTCTCTTGAATCAATTGTCTCATATAGTGAGCATGGAGCTCAACATGCTTCATTTTTCTTCTTGCAACAAGATTTTTAGCAACTTGAATTGCACTATGATTTTCATAGTGGAGTGTAGTTGAGGTCTGAACAGGGAACCCAAGTTCACCCAAGAGCTGATGAATCCATACTTCCTTTTTTCCTGCATGAACGATGCCACAATACTCTAATTTTGTAGTCGACATAGAGAATATTTTTTTTTATTGCACGACCAAACAAATGATCCAATGCTGAAGAAAAACACATAGAGAGAGGTGGAACTATGATCATCATTGTAGCCTACCTAGTCATAGTTGGTGAATCTGACTAACGAATATGAAATTCAACAATATTTAATACCAAAATGAGTGGTACCCTTGAGATAATGAACAATCCTTTTGAAATATTTCTAGTGGCTTTCTCTGGGATCTTGTATAATATGAGAAACCACATTGATAGTACAAGAAATGTCAGGTCAATCGTGAGTAATATAAATAAGATTGTTGACCATTTGTTGATAGAGTGTGGCATCGAATTTGGAAGACTAACACATTTTACTCAGCTTAACTCTAGACTAAAAAGGAGTACCACATGGCTTATAGTATGTCATATTAAAACATTTCAAGAGATCCATTACATATTTAGATTGATAAATGAATACACCATCAGATAGAGGTAATACTTGAAGACCCAAAAAATAGTGCAAAACACCAAGATTTGTCATATCAAAGGAGTCATCAAGTTGGTTCTTCAATCTAAGAATGAGATCAATGTTATTTCTAGTTATGAAAATGTCATCAACATATACAACAATAATAAAAGTATTTCCATGAGCATGTAGTACATATAAAATGTGATCAAATTCACAATGTTTGAAACCGAGAAAAATAAAGAAATGGTTGATCTTAGCATACCAAGCTATGGGAGCTTTCTTCAAACCATAAAGAGACTTCTATACTCAATAAACAAGGTTAGAATCTATCACAAAATCAAGAGGTTGTTCCATGAAAATTTCTTTAGATAGGATTCCATGAAGGAAATCACTCTTGACATCCATCTGGTGGATCTGCCATCCGAAACGAGCAACAAGGGAATGAATTAGTTGAACAAATTTTATCTTTGCAATAGAGACAAAGGTCTTAGTGTAGTCAATGCCTTCTTGTTGATAAAATACTTTCGCAACCAAGCAATATTTATAACACTCAACAACACCTTTAGAGGTAAATTTGGTCTTATAGATCCATCAACACTTCACAATGTTCTTCCCTTGAGGTTGGGGAACTAAGTGGTTCTTCAGAAGAGAATCCATCTTAGTTTGCATAGTCTACTCCCATTTAGGTTTTCCTTGTGCATACAAGTATGTAACAAGACCATAGGTTTCAAGAAAATGAGTCACCAAAGGAACATTGGCATGTTCTTTCTAACTGCGATTTTGTCGGACTGAAGAAATATCACCGACATCAGAACCAAAAAATTCAATTGTCTTAGAAACCCATCTAAGTAGAAAATAAAATGGTGAATTGATATCCACTGTAGAAGCTCAATTATAATTCATAACAACTTCAGTTGAAGGAGGAGGAATAGTCGAAACAAAAATCGACTAACCAGTTGACTTGGGAACAAAGGTCGATGGTCTAGTCGAAACAAGAACATGTTTTGACTGTCTAATCGAATCACTGAAAAATGGAACAGGAGAACCATTGTCAAAAATAACATCAAAGGGACCATCTTGTAGTAAACCATAAGAGGCATTAAAAAACTTAATTCCTAAAGAATTCTTATCAAGCCATACATTTATTTTGATATTGATTTGTCGTTTGATAGGGTCAAACAATTAATAGGTTTTAAACTCTTTAGAGTATCCCATCATGATGAAAGAATGACTCTTTGCATCTAGTTTCTTTCTGCAATCATCTGAAATATGAGCCCAAGAAACACACCTAAATACACATAGGTGGTGCATTGAGGACTTTCTTCCACACTATCATTTGATTGGAGTCATAGAAGGAACAAATCGAGTCAAAATATGATTCAACAGATAATTTGCGCAATAAATTGCTTCATCCCATAAGTGAGGAGGTAATTCTTTGGCCTGCAAAACACATCTAGTTATTTCGACTAATGTTTGATTCTTGCATTCAGAAACACCATTATGTTGAGGAGTATGAAGGACGGATCATTTATAGTCAATACCAAATCAAATAAGGTATTCTTCAAAAGGTTGATTCACATAATAACCACTGTTTTTTGATCTCATGCACTTCATAGGTTGACAAAATTGCTTTTCATAAAAGGCCCTAAATTCTTTGAAATTTTCAAATACATGATTCTTATTTTTCAAAAAATAAACTTAAATGAATCTAGAGAGTTTTGGGCCCTTTGTTTTGATAAAATAAGTTGCACAAGTTATCAAGGAAACAACTCATCAAGTGAAGAAGGATGAGAAAGGAAATGCGAAACAAAAAGACATTGGAACAGAACATAGTTTGAAGCCATCGCAGACTCAGTTTTGAGACAATACAGTTACAACATAATCAAGAAGAGAAGAGGGCCTACGGGTTCTCAAGGAGAGAAATAAAATGATTGTATGGATTCTATTTTGTATGGAATTGTATTGTAATGGGGGGGTGCATGAAATATAGGAGAGAGGAACAAGAGGCAAGAACTGGATCTGTACTCCATATCTATATTGTAAGTAGTAATGCAAGAACTTAGATCAATTACTATCATCTGTAGTATTGTAGTGATACATACCTACTGATATTTCTATGTTAAGTAGGGTAGTTGATTAATATAAATATATGAATGATTATTGTCCAAGAATTCTGATATAATAGAAAGAGAATGGAGATCAAATTTTGAAAATGCTCCTGGTTTATATTACTTTTTGTATCTCTGAAATATCATTATGTTGTTGTCTGTTATGAATTACACGTCTTTGTCACTTCTAGATGTTTTGTATAGTTTTTTTCTCATGTATCAGTGTATGATGTGTTAAGGATCTGAACTGAGTAATCTATATTTTGTTAGAATGGCAACAATATAAATGGGTTATAAATCTGTATAGCATTCTTCTTACCCTTCCCTTAGTTCTTTTGTCTCGGTTGCACTTCGGGTGAGACTTCTTTCCTTTCATAAAGATGAAAATGGCAACGCACTAGACTACATAAGTACCCTTTTGTTGGTAACCTGAAGAGGACCTTGGTTTGACAACTTTTCACCAACAAAATGGTTTCGTTGTAGAGACCTTGATTTTACAAGGGAACCTGTAGGGAGAATGCTTCCACGGATCCACAGATCTGACGTTCGAAAATGGTGGGAACGTAAGTGTTATGCGTTCATACTAAAGGAAGAGCAGTTACATAATCTGAAATGGAATGCCTCCAAGGATTTTGTCTTCTACTCAGAAAGATCAAGTGACCAATATGATATTTTCTGGGTATAATTCACGGAAATGTTGTTCTAGTGGATAGAATGCCTACAAGAAGCACCATAATTCAAAGACCAGGTTAAAGAAATTAGTTCTTGGGATACAAAGAAGCTAGCAGAACTTCACCGAATGGATCACCATGTTACTCGAGTGGTGGGTTTTTGGGTTGACACATCCTTGGAAGGATATACCATCGAGTTTGTAGTGGAGTGTAACATCCCGGTTCTAACCCTTATAAACTATAATGTATTATGTAAATATGACTTAGGCTGGTGAGCCGATAAATTTGAAAAGGGGCCAGAGTGTCTAGGAAATGTAACACTTCCTATACATTAATAAAATAAACCGCTGACTGCAAGACCGAAAAGGACAAAAGAGATAGGGGGCTATGATTCCACGAGAGAGGGGGCTTGAGGGGCTAAGTCTTGTTATTATTATTTTATTTACCCATAATTGATTTTATGGAGAAGAGGGGGTTACATGAGCTTCTTGGGAGGGAGGCCATGTGGCTCTTGTCTTCATGTAATTATTTAAACATCCCTTGGGGGATTTTTTCTGGTTGTTCTTCCCTTGGTTCATCCTCTTCTCACTAGTTCACTTGTTCTTCTTCCTCTTCACTCACTACTGATAGTTTGTGTGCTCTTGGGATGAGCATGGAAACAAATGGCAGGAAGAGGAGAGCCATCATTGAATGGTTGTAATGATTTACTGATCATTCCCAAAGGGAATGGATGCCTGTGTGCATGAACTTGATGGCAGTTCGAATGGAACTTTCCACAACTGAGAGTCCTTGGAATTTCCAGTAGGGAGATTTCCTGACCAATAGCACTGGAGCCCTGGAGAGAAATGGAACAGCCTCAGGGACTGTATGGAATAGAAAGGTGTTCATTTCTTGGGGTTGTGCAGGCTGAGGAGGAAAGAGAGCTGGAAATTAGGAATGTTGTGAGGTTGGGAAACTTGAGAGCAACTTAGCAACCGACTGTGTATTTAGACTTGGTCTAGGACTTGTCCTTGGGGATTCATAGCTCTGGCTCGGGGGTGACCTATTGTTGAGAGTAAATGAACAACACCGTCTATGGTTGGGAGGAACGTCCTTGGTCTGCAGCCAGTTGGTGAACATTTACTTGCAAAGATAAGTGCTCTTTGTGTTTTCTGTTTAATGTATTCCATTGTGTATTTAATTATCTTTGAGATATGTATTCTAATGTGCCTGTCTGCTGGTTATTTGTTGTGCATGGCACGTTTTTTATCGCTTTTAGGCTGTAAAATGGATCTTGTTTTATGCATGTGGTGTGCATGCTTCTAACATTGTTGAGAAGTCCTTTTTTTTCGAATTAGAGATCATAGAACTGAGTCTTGGGACTGCAAGATGCCTAGCTTGCGGGTGGTTGGGTGTGTTGTAGCCTGTTTAATTGGTGTAGCCTGGTCTCTGGGTGGTCGGGTATGTTACAGATTGGTATCAGGGCTTCTGGTTGAAACATCGAGGCAGTATAAGTCGGGTCTGTTGGTTAGAGTCTCGTGGTTGAGATAAAATTTTGATCGTGAAGTTGAAAATCTTTGGAGGAATGGCATTGCAAAATCTACACAGGATTTAGATCGTCAGAGATCATTTGTAAGGGGTTCCAAGGACCGTGATCGTCCCCCTTCGAATTCGAGAGTGATCACCACTGTAGGATCAAGAGAGATCTGGGATTGTTGGATCAGAGGATAGGTGAAAAGGGGTCATTCGATGTAAAGGAAGAAAGGGTTAAGGTCACAACCATCGAATCCCATGGGAGAGAGAGATCAACGGACATGAGGCATTGCGGGGAACCAAGTTGCGTGGGAGATAATTTCCCAAGGTCGTCCCGCAATCCAAACCACGATTTCACCAAGGGGTTACATGCCAGCATTAGAAGAATTGCAAGGCGAAAATCGAGTTACTTCGAAATGCCGATGCGTGCCCCCGCAAATTGAAAGGAATGCAGTGATGTGACATGTTAGTAATCGAGCAATGAACCTCCGAAGAGTAGAAGTAGCTGGGGACCGTCGATCTGTAGGACATGTGTCAACTGATCGTGTGCTCTGGGTGAAAGCACTCTGGGAAAAGATGAGCAAGGAGAAGTGTAGAATTGAGATTTCTGGACCTCGGAGATCCGAAGTGAATTGCAACCGTCTGATTCAAGAGGACACGCAACAAAAATCCATGCACTTCGGGGAAAAGAAAAGGTTGAGAGTTGAGTTCTCCAAATGACGAAGACCCGAAGAAATCGTAGCAGTCGATCCATGGGAAACACACATCAGTAGATCGTGAGCTTCGAATAAAAACATTTCGGAAAAAAATTGAAGTCCGAAGGCTCGAAGGAATTGCAGTTGTTGATCCTTGTAGCAGTAACTTACAAAGTCCCGAAGTCTAGGGTTAATATGGGTCATCCTATAAGGGAGACACATGGTGGTAGTTTGGTCTGTTCGGGAAATCAGAGTTTGGAAGAATTGGAAGTGATGTGGACCCCGAAATTTCCGAAGTGACATGGCTTGCAGACGTCACCGGGGATGACATGGACACATGGGATGTGCACCACGTGTCAGTAAGTTTTGAGCATGAAAATGATTGAAATGTCAGATAAGACATGACACGTGTCACTCGCCTGATTGGACCATGTGCCTGCTTACAATATTTTGCTACGTGTTGACGGATCGTGGACTCCATAGAAATTACTCCAAGAGTTTTCAGTTGAGAGTTGAAACTCTCGAAGCTCGGAGAGCGGAGACCTGAAGTAAACGTCGATTGTCAAATCATCTGAAGTAGACCTGAACCGTCAGATCAGGAGAACAGGTGGCATGAAGCTGTGGATTCTGGGTAAGGACCCAAAGTAGACGTCAACTGTCGGATTGTCCGAAGTAGACCTAAATCGTCAGATCAAGAGAACAAGTGGCGTGAAGATGTGGATTCCAGGTAAGGACCTGAAGTAAATGTCGATCGTCGGATCGTCCGAAGTAATTCCCCATCGTCTGATTCAAAAGGACATGTGGTAGAATCATGTGTATCTCGAGGGAAGTAAAGTTTGAGATTTGAGAATTTCGAAGTCCATAATTCTAAAACAACCACAACCGTCGATTTGGGAGAGGTAAATCTAAACTGTTGGTTCCCAAGAGATAGATCTCGGTCATCCATTTAGAAGAACCATCAATATCGTGAGTTCAATTGTCACCTCACATTGCAAGGACAAGAGGTGCTTGGGCTTTACGAAGTCGAGGGTAGGTCACAATCGAGATGTCGGTTTTGGAAAAAGAACATGTGGTGGCTCGAGGTGTATTGTGAGGATAAAAGTAGTTTGGTTCCAAACCACCTTTGAGCGTGGCCACAATCATGCGTCTGCGTGAGGTCACCGCCTAAGGTCACATCTAAGGAGGGGCCAAGAGAAAAAGGAGCTAGCGCCAACTCTAAGATTTTTTTCAAGGGAGAAGGAGAAGGTCGTGGGGGTCGTGGGACCTGGGCCAGAAAGTTGGAAAGGCCTGTGTTTAGATACAAAACAAAACCATCAAGGTTTCAGAGAGCCATTTGGACTCGGGATTGAAGACCCTTGATTGGGAGGTCGTGCAACCTTAGGAGAAGGGGGTCTACATTAAGAAACTAAAGGAAAAGAAGAGGAAACGCTCAAATCAATAAGCCCATGGTTTTTCGCATCTGGTCATATGTAAATGGTTTGAAGGAAGTGCCTCATAAAGATTTAATTCGATAGAGAGTTAACACTAGAATAATACATGGAATTGATAAAGGGTCAAAATATGATATGTTTGTGAACCGAGAACACAACATAAGCATGAGTACGATATAATGAGTCAATCCATGTATGTGATCAACTCACGAAGACAAAAGAATCGACACACAGTCATGATTAAAAAAGAGTTAATTCATATAAAAAGGAAAAATGATATTAATTAAAGAATAATATTATCACTTAAATGAAAAGGTACCTGTAAATTTAATTGACAATTTTTGTATGATATGTATAGCTCTAACAAGATGGTTGCTTGCAGGTTTATCAGGATTAGAGGTATAACCAGATCAATTCAAGAATAGGATCAGATGTTAGGGTCATGGAGGCATGACTTTGCTTACAAAAGTTGGATGAGGTACTACAAAAAAAAGAATCCTCACATGGGACATGAAGCTAGCAGGTGAATAATGTCATTAATGGGCATAAAAAGGAAAAGTGAGGCTCCATAGTCCATAGACTTGAAGGTAGATATGTGTAGATAGTTGCAATCTTGATGTGGAAGGAAACAAAGAGCTTAAGAGGTGGTGTGTGAATAATCTCTATGTGTCAAGCATAGGAGTTCTAGGGAAGGATTTGTTAGATATGAATTATCTACTGTCTAGAAGCTTAAATCAAAGTTCATAGTGGAAGCAATATGCCAATGTAGAGGAATTGGAATGCTCTCTCACTTCAAAAGTGGCACTGAATGAAAATGGATTTCCATTGGAGAATTGTATTAAGTGGGAAAGAATGGCTAGGTGGAACATGGTTGTAAAAGTGTTCAGACCCAAGGAACCATAGTGCAAATGAGAATAATGGGAGAACGCAAGGCATCAAGGATCTAAAGGAATTCAAGGAAAACCAACTACAACAAAAATAGATAAATAAATGAGTGAATTGAAACAGAAATGCACTAGAGTGCATGAAGCATACAGTGAAGTTAAATTGCATATGCATCAGTAGGCATGCTGATAGTAAATGCTTGGTGCATATAGATGTGTAATTTTGCATATGCACATGCTTGGATATGCATATAACATGTTGGTGAACTTAGAATAGTATGTTATTATGAAATAATGTTTGAGTATGACTAAAGGATGGATTATGTATTTAGGATAAATGATACATCATGGTTAAATATGTGGTTGTTATTGTTGCTTATAATTTCCATTGAGGTGAAGACCCATGAGGATGGAAAGAATGGTGATCAAAATGATGAAGGGGGGAGTTTGTGAGCTTCTACAAATATCAGTTGGTCAGAGAACAACAAGTAGATTGGTAACAACCAGGCATGTATGCATTTAGTTTTTGTTGATGCATACATGTTGAAGGGGATCGAGGTAAGGATTCCCTCAGTTAATTTTTAGTATTTAAATTGATATGTAATGGTCGAAGGCCTAGAGTGTGTAAGTGTTGTTGATGCTAGAATGCACTTAGATAAAATGTTAGTTGCATATTATGTTATGATTGGTTATGGGATCATAACCATGTTAATTCAGAAGACATACTCCGTATATAACAATGAATATCCATAGAGCTAGTCATGTGTGAAACCATAATATGGTTGGATATGGAAGGGATATAACTCTATATGAGTGCTCAATGGTATCTACTGTATGTCTGATGTTTGGATTGCAACTTCTTTGCCAACACTAAAGAGAACTTAAGGATTATATTCTTGGCATTGTGTTTGGGTGGAAAAGGAAGGTAACCAAATAGTTAGGCAAGCAGTAGGAAGTGTGTGGATGATGTGTTGAATCGTTGGCCAGATCTTCCAACTCATCATGGTGGAATACATGACATAGTTATGTGGTATTATGTATTCAATGCATGGATGCATTTTGTAGATGTGACCATGGGTATTGGCACATTGATTGTTATCTTATTAACTGTTGCATTTTGAAAAGTCTACGTGACTGATAATACATGTGTATATAATGATGAGTTATTTCCAATTGATAGTTGGATTCATAGAAGTAATTGAATTATAGTTGTAAACAATTATGAGAGCACTTTGTGATTTTGTTTTGAATTATTGCCATGAAAATATATATCTTGTACATGAGATATTGACAATTTGTTTGGCTGAGGAATGTTGAAATTGTAGGAGGAAAGGGGTATGGGATATGGCAGTGTTGTAAGCCCATAAAGAAGACCAATGCCTATTGTTGCAAGAGTCAAATTGTTATGAGTAGAAGATCATGTCTAGAAGGTATATTTTTCCTAAATAAAACAGTTTTGGGAATTATGATTTCATAATTACTGACGAATTGTTTTGGCTGAATGTAAATTGAAGAATTGCAGGTAGAATGGTCTTGGATATGGTAGGGATGTAAGCCCATAAGGAGTAATGATATCTACAGCTGCAGAGACAACCATTATGAGCAAAAAGATCATGCTTGGAAAATTTTATTTTCCTGTATAAAACATATTTGACATTTATGTTTGAAATGGTTATAATGATATCTCATGATGATTGTATGTGTATAATACAGATGAGATATTGGATATGCAAGCTGGAAAGCATGGAAAAGGCTACTAATGTGACATGAGAACCCTGTGTCCCTAGAAAAATTCTTTTGCAAGAGAACCTTGGTCAGGCAAGATGGATCGCGTGAGGAACTACATAGTAGAAAAGGGGATGCCTGAGCCTGGGCCTGGAAAGTGAGTGACCACAAGGAAGATGAGACTTTGATAGATCTTGATTGGAGTCATGCACACAATGGGTATGTCAGGGAAAATAGTGAGCCAAGTTAACGAGACATCCATATGGATGCAGATCCATGAACCACATAGATAAGTATTGTATTGGATTATGAAAATTTACTCTTACAATATGAGAAAGAATGATAATTTTATGCAAAAAATTTGAACTGACATGCTCGCTAATTTGAAATATTGTAGGAAAATGATGAATGTTGAATATCTAGAAAAGTACTAGACTATGAGAGAAAAGAAGGTGATGTTGGAGCAACTAAATGACAAAGGCATGGAAGGAAGAAAGTCCAATGGACTTGCTACAACTAGAGTTATGGAACCCACAACTCTAAAACTTCCTGGCTGAGTGCACTAAAGCCAGGGAGAAGTGGAACAACCTGAGGGACTGCATGGTAGAAAAATGGGTTTATTTCTTTGGGTTGTGTAGGGATGAGAGGGAAGGAGAGCTTGTTGGTTGGAACTGCTGCTAAAAATATAAATTTTGAAGATCATCATACATGTTTTGGGTTAGAATGCCTATGCATACATGTTTTAGGCTAGAGTGCCTATGTATATAAGATTGGGCTGGATTACTTGTGTGAATTAAGGCCAGAGAGACTGGAATTGTAATGTTAATAACATTGGAATGGCATTGTACACCGGGGATAGTGCCAAAATAAGGGGAGGGGGATGTAACATCCCATTTCTAACCCTTATAAACTATAATGTATTATGTAAATATGACTTAGGCTGGTGAGCCGATAAAGTTGAAAAGGTACCAGAGTGCCTAGGAAATGTAACACTTCCTATACATTAATAAAATACACCGCTAGTTGCAAGACAGAAATGGACAAAAGAGATAGGGGGCTATGATTCCACGAGAGAGGGGGCTTGAGGGGCTAAGTCTTGTTATTAATATTTTATTTAACCATAATTGATTTTATGGAGAAGAGGGGGTTACATGAGCTTCTTGGGAGGGAGACCATGTGGCTCTTGTCTTCATGTAATTATTTAAACATTCCTTGGGGGCTGTTTTGGGGTCGTTCTTCCCTTGGTTTGTCCTCTTCTCACTGGTTCACTCGTTCTTCTTCCTCTTCATTCACTAATGCTAGTTCATGTGCTCTTGGGACAAGCATGGAAATGAATGGTAGGAAGAGGAGAGCCATCGTTGAATGGTTGTAATTATTTACTGATCATTCCCGAAGGGAATGGATGCCTGTGTGCATGAACTTGATGGTAGTTCGGATGGAACTATCCAGAGATGAGAGTCCTAGGAATTTCCAGTAGGGAGATTTCCTGACCAGTAGCACTGTATCCCTAGAGAGAAATGGAACATCTTCAGAGACTACATGGCAAAGAAAGGTGTTCATTTCTTGGGGTTGTGTAGGCTGAGGGGGAAAGAGAGATGGAAATTAGGATTGCTGTGAGGTTGGGAAACCCGAGAGCTACTTAGCCAACTACTGTGTATTTAGACTTGGCCTAGGACCCATCCTTGTTGATTCATAGCCCTGGATCAGGGGTGCCCTGTTGTTGAGAGTAAATGAACAAAAAAATCTATGGTTGGGAGGAACATCCTTGGTCTGCAGCCAGTTGGTGAACATTTACATGCAAAGATAAGTGCTCTCTGTGTTTTCTGTTTAATGTATTCCATTGTGTATTTAATTATCTCTAAGATATGTATTCTAATGTGCTTCTCTGCTGGTTATTTGTTGTGCATGGCATGTTGTTTATCTATTTTAGGCTGTGGCATGGATCTTGTCTTATGCATGTGGTGTGCATGCTTCTAACATTGTTGAGAAGTCCTTTGTTTTTGAATTAGAGATAAGAGAAATGAGTCTTGGGATTGAAGCATGCCTATCTTGCGGGTGGTTGGGTGTGTTGCATCTTGTTTAAGTGGTGTAGCTTGGCCTCTGGGTGGTCGGGTATGTTACATGGAGAACCACCGATCTTTTTCACGAGTTGAAGCAATATTCAAGAAAGGGGCACAGGGAAGATTGCTGAGGGAAATTCCACTTTGGATCAAGGTACTTTTGGTGGAAGAGGGGATGTTATTTTTTCCCTCGCGTGAGATGGCAGCCTAAACCCATGCACTCGAGGTGGGGTGATATTGGGGAAGGTTCATGACTTTAGAATGGGAACAGGTTCTTTGACAGATGGGGGAAGAGAAAATAAAAATAAGTGAGTGTGCCTTGAGGAGAGCCACCATATTTGAGAAATGGTGGCAGGGAAAGGTAAAGAGAGCATTGAAGTAGTCCAAATTGTTGCGGAAAGAAATTAGACCCAGAGAAATGGATGAAAGAAAGTCATAAGAGTTGAAGAAGTTGTGAAGACAAGAAATACTGTCAAGTCTAAGATTGCAGAAAAAAGAAGTGAAAAAGGAAAGAAGACCCATGGAGAGTGGATGAGATAAGGAAGGTGTAGAAACAAGAGAGGATGAGGGATTTCTGGATCTTGCAGAAGATAGAGAAGATTTGGTCTCGATCCCAGGAGGAGTCAACCATGAAGCAGAGCAGGTTTCTCTGGTATAAGAAAACGAGACCCCCTAGATCAAATAAACCCACCCAAAAGTTAGTGGAACCAGCCCCACGTTGTCCACCCCCAGGCGCCTTCAATACCCTTAGTAAGCTCAGTACCTCATACTCATGAAAATCCTATTTTGTCGAATTCAATCAGTTCAGCAAGACCCATAACTGTAAACAGTGGGAGGATAGTAGGGTCTCCTGGTAAATTGCAACCATGTCCATTAGGATTTATTTTTATAATAACAAGAACATTGGAAATAGTTGGAAACACAGGAGGATCAATTTCCCAATACCCATAAATCTATGGAAAAGGGGATGAGGATGTAGAACAACATTGGTTTCTATGTGAGGCCATCTGGAGGTCCAAAGGGACCTTGGATGCGAACAAGTTAGTAGAATTCTAGAATACCTTGAGGGGTCATGCCATCAAATGGTACATGAAGTCCATTGAGCCTGGGGTACAAGGACAAGTCTTTACCCTTGACCAGGTGCGTAAAAAATTCATTTATGAATTCAATCTACCTCAGTCAAAACAACAAGATCTCTCTGAGTTGTGAAAGATCCAATAGAGAGAGGAGGAGTCCACATGGGAATACAATCAGAAGTTTAAGGACACTATTGGGAGATTGGCATACCCAATTCATGAAGACCATCAAAGGGAATGGTACATCTAAAGTTTTCTACCCTTGACATGAATCCCCTTGACACAATAGAGGGTAGCCACACTGACATAGTATTTGGAACAATCAATGAAGATTGAATCCATGGCATGATACCTAGAGATCCTGAGGATAACTAGAACCTCGATAGATTCACACATGTCGAATATCCAAGGATAGATATCTACACTCATGAAGAATATCCAAGAATTAACTCTACTCAAGCCAACATGACGTCAAGTTTGGTGTACAGGATGTTACACATAGGAGCACCTGGAAACTAAGTGTCCATGGATTAGGGGAATGGGCCACCCCCCTATAGGAATAACGTGAGAAGTTGTGCAGGTATTGGAAACTCCTCCATTTCATTCCCCAGTTCAATACAACACTTTCCTAAGCACCCAACCCACTCAGATAGTCGAATACTATGAAATTTGTTGGAATCAGGGGCATGCACCAAGACACTTCCCCATCTTGCAAAAGTACTTATCTGCATCCAATACAATACATTTTGAATTATGTAGGTCCATGATGCATGCTACAAACAAATGTAGGGAATTATATGCACTTGTTGATAGAATGGACCAGATTGCATTCAGGATAAATGAAACACTCCAAGGGTCAAGAAGAGGCTGGGGAAGTGGCAGTGCAGGCAGATTTGGAGGAGGGTGGAATGGAGGACAAGGACTAGGTCAATGTTACAATTGTGATGAAAAATGACATATGGATAGAGAATTTCCTCATCTGAGACAACCATGGTGTTCACACTGTAGAACTAACGCCCACGCAATTGAAGAGTGCCAAGAATTGATCACAAAGTGGGAGGACCGGGATCGTCAAAGAGGATATATATTAATAGGATCAAAACTTAGGGGAGAATTCAAAGAGAGGTTACCTAAATTCAACATCATAACTCACAGAGGAGCAAAGACTAGGGCAGATGCAGACAATCGATCGAAGATCCAGAAAGCATCCCCCAAGGATAACAAGTAGGATCCTTTGAAACAAAATTTATTTTTTAAAGATGCAGTAGAAATATTTAAAGGATAATATGCCCCAAAAATAAGATAAAACCATCCTAAAGTCACCCTTCAACCCAAGACCGCTTAATCTCTCGCCTCACCTCCTACACCTCGAAACCCTGTAAATTCAAGAACACCCTGCGACCAGTCTCAAAATATAATCAACCTCTAGTTTCAATTATTCTCTGAGATCCTGGGAGATGACTAACTTTCTAAGAAGTTTTGGAACACCTTTTATCTAATCATGGGGAATGAGGGAACCCCAAAGACTAATATAATCACCAACCTCCTTGAGAATAATACACATAGAGTACAAAGAAGGAAGGTGTGAACTGGAAAATAATTTAGTTTGAAAGCCTAGTTAGACGATTTTGAAATTAAATATGTCATGCTAGACTTGCGCTCAGATGTCCACATCTTACCACAAAATACTTGGGCATCTCTAGGGAAACCTCATTTAGTCTATTCCCCCATCCAGCTGAGAATGGAAAATCAATACTGCATTTTTCTAGTGGGAAGGATGGAAGATGTGGAAGTAGATGTTGCAGGAGTTAAAACGATAATTGATTTTGAAGTGATTGAAATCATGGGAGATGAAGACCCCTACCCTTCCTTATTAGGAATTTGTTGGGATTATGAAAATTATGTTGTCATTGACTTAAAGAGGGACACTATGACGTTTGAAGAAGATGGAGTAAAAGTAGTCCATCCCTTAGATCCATACATGGGACCCATATATATTGAGCCAGTGGATAATAAAATGGAATCATAAGTTCTCAACCAATTATACACCATAACAATAGGGATGCAGACATATTACATCAACCCCACTACAGATGGATCTATAAGTTGGAGGAGTATACATTCAGTTGAGGAGGACTCAAAACTAGCATTTGATAGCTGGAAGTAGGGCTCATACAAAATATTTTTAGGAAATTTTGCAACTATCAGGGCAATGAGTTGTATTGGAACTGAGATGAGGGATCACCCAACATACAACGTTACTTCATATTTGAATAGCTTTCTCACTATTATAGACAAAAACTTTGCGCCATAACAAAGGATATCGGTTCTGGACATATCTTTGAATGATATCCCAACTAGGTGGTGGGCCACTCACAGAGCTTCACTTCTAGGTTGGGAGGACACAAAGAGAGATATTAGATATAGATTTATCAGAAGCGACCAAGTAAAAACAGAGACAAACATGGATTTTCATGAAGCGAAATTGTTCGATGGGAAGTCTGACCCCAAAATGCATGTTGAGCAATGCATCAAGCAATGGCAAGTTGTGTAAGTACCATCTCAATTATGGGTTCACTTATTTTTCCATTCATTAGGTGTGATTCCAAAAACCTAGTACATCCATGAAGAGACAAAAAGATAAACAAACCAGTGGTAGACACTAGAAGACCAATTTTGCAGAGACTTTTCTTTTACAGATAGAACTCCTAAGCTTCACCTAGTCCTTCAAGGAATTCAAAAGATACTATTTACTGATAATTGTGAATCTAGATCAAACCCAATAGTATGTTTTGATCATGCCTATTTGCTTCAATCCAACTGATACCACAACCTTGTACGAATATCGGTAGCCTGCTGCAAAGTTGATAAATACTTGGAAGAACCTAATGAAGCAGAAAAAATTAGGAACCTCAATATTAAATAAACTGTGGGAACTAGGGAACTCTAAGATATTACACATAGTCATACAAGTAGCACCTATACCCATCCTCTAAAGTTGTGGAAAGTAAACGTAGGGAGAGAAGACCATCCTAAGATATATTCTATAGGGAATTACTAGGATGAGTATACCATGAATGAAATCCAGAGTCTATTGTAGGAATACGAAGGCCTATTCCCAAAAACCTTTTCAGAAACTAAAGGCATAAAAGGAACCATGGGAGAGATAAATATTGAGATAAAACCTGAATCGAAACCCATGAAGCACATACCATATCATCTCAATCCCAATGTAAAATAAAAGGTCAAAAGAGAAATAGAAAAAATGCTTATGGTAGGACTAATCTTTATGGTCGAAGAAGCAAAATGGGTTATCCCTATAGTAATAGAGAGAAAAAAGGGTATCAAGTACATTTGGGTATGTGTTGACTATAATATTTTGAATTCCACATGTGTACATGATCCATTTATGGAACCCTTCAGTGATGAGGTATTAGATCAGTTTGCGGAGAAAGAAGCATATTCAGTTACAAATGGATTCTCGGGGTATCACCAGGTCAGAATTTCATAAGATGACAAGAAGAACAATTTTATAACTGAGTGGGGGTCATTTTCATATAATATAATTCCTTTTGGCCTAAATAATTCCCTTGCAGTCTTCTCTAGGATTGTTATTGAAAAATTTCAAGATTTTATACACATGTTCCTAGAAGTCTACCTGGATGACTGAACGATATATAGTTTGTTGAAGGAGCATGTAGGGATACTCCAGTTGATGTTTGATAGATGTTTGGAGTTACAGATAGATCTAAACCCGAGGAAGTGTATTTTATGTGTACCACACGACAACCTGCTAGGCCACATTGTTTGTCGGGAAGGAGTCCTGGTAGACCCAACTAAAGTTGTGGTTATACTGAACATGTCTCCACCTACAAGTGTGAAACAGTTGCTCAAGATGCTCAGACATACAAGATACTACCATAGGTTCATCTAAAGATATGCCAGTATTACAACACCATTGGAGAAATTACTGAAGAAGTCCGAAGAATTTTGGTGGACGACTGAGTGTGACAAGGTGTTTGATACACTTAAGGAAAACATGATCATTGCTACACCAATTATTATATACCCCAATTGGGAAATTGGATGCATCAAGTGTTGTGCTAGGAGACATCTTAGAACAACCAAGGGAAGGGAATATTGATCACCCTATATACTTTGTGAGTAGAAAACTATCTCAAGCTGAACGCAACTACAAAACAAATGAAAGGGAAGGTTTGGCTATGATTTATGCATTGCAAAATTTTTGACACAATTTACTAGGCTCTCATTTTAAGTTTTCACGGACCATTATGCACTAGAATACCTTGTAAATAATCATGTTATTTAAGAAAGGATTTGCAGGTGGCTCTTACTCTTTTAGGAGTTTTCCTTTGAGGTAATTGTCAAACCTAGAAGATGTAACGTAGGACCAGATCACTTGTTAGGACTGGAATCAAGGGAAAGTGGAGGAGCAGTGGATGACCAAATCCCCAATGCATACCTATTCAGATTGAATCCATTCTATAATATCTTAAATAGATTGCTTCTTTCCTCAGTACAGGGACGTGCCCAGAGAATTTTTATACAACCCAGAAGAGGCACCTGGTAGTCCACGTAGAAGATTACCAACTTATCGCAGGACAACTCTATAAGATGGGACTTGATAACATTCTCAGATGGTTTGTCCTAAACCATGAAAGGAAGGTTATCCTATGGGAATGCCACAATGGAGTTGTGGGAGGGAATGTTGGAGGGAAATACACAACACAGAAGGTTCTCCATGCCAGATTATGGTGGGCAATGTTATTCAAAATGATAAAGTCTATGATAGGTCTTGCGATGTTTGTCAACAAGTAGGGAAGCCGTCATGTAGAGACAAATTAACTCTCCAGCTGGTTAGGGAACTGCAAGCTTTTCAGAAGTGGATTGTTGACTTTATTGGACCAGTTAACTTGTCCGCAAGACATTCAAAGGCCAGATATATCATTACTGCAATAGACTATCTTACATGGTGGGATGAAGCAGAAGTATTCAAGGATTGTTCAATAGATAAAACTACTAGATTTATATTTGAAAATATTATTGCTCGATTTGGATGTCCTCGGAGCCTGAATAGTGATCAAGGGAGGCACTTCATTATCAGCACAATCGCAACATTGGCAACTCAATTTCTTATTCAACACCATAAGAGAAGTCCTGATCATCCACAAGCTAATGGCACAATAGAGGCATTCAAAATTATTTTGGAGAGAGGGTTGATGAAGGTGTGTTGCGCAAATAGGGAGGACTAGGATGACAAATTTACAACAATTTAATGAGCTTATAGGACCACTACAAAGAAGTTGCACAAGTACACCCTGTTTCAGTTGGTCTATGGGAAGGAACTTGTGGTACCTGTAGATTTTATTAACCCTAGTCTCTATATAGCTCAATATACACACATGAAGGATTACACATTAGTGGTGCAAAGGATTGGAGACCTACATGAATTGGAAGAAGCATGGTTCCTCTCTTATTTTCATCAGTTAGTGGAAAAATCTATGCAGAAGGATTGTCACAATCAACACATTAAAACTAAGAGGTTCACACAAGGAGATAAGGTACTCCTCTATGACAGTATTTATCAGAAACATCCATATAAGCTACGCATGCATTGGTTTATGCCATTCCTAGTGGTTGACATAAGACAGTCTGGTGCGGTCAAGCTAGTGCAACTGGATGGTGTCCTTAAACTAGGGTGGGTGAATGGTGCATGCCTGAAACCCTACATTACCCACACTTAACAAGAAACATGGTTACTCCAATCCAAGGGAGCATGTACAATAGGTAGACTTTGATTTTTTGTTGATTTTTGTAGCAATGTTGAATTTTGTTTTATGTAATAAAGTCAGAGTGTGCTTAGGAGTGCAGTGACATATCCATGTCATTTTCATTGTTATGTGGTTTTTGTAACATGCCCACGCAACAATGTGTTATCTGACATGTCTTCGATATAATCATCCATACAAGTACAGGTGCCAAAGTATATTTTTGGTCGAGATAGAATCAAATTTGAACTTTATTAATGGCTAAGTGATAGTTACGTCATTTCTACTTGTAGTTTTTAGTGTAACTATCGTGAACTATGAACATGTCCTGTCAAGTCTTAAAAGTGTTGGTCCACGTAGATACTTTTGCTAAAATGGCCACGATTCTCAACTATTAAAATGATAATACCCTCACGCTGACCACATTTTGAGTAAGAGACCCATTAAAGTCAGTATCTAGCTAGAAGATCTTACCCCGTTATCAGTCTCTTCACACATTCACACCATATATTACATTGTTGGCCTAATTACTCATTCATTGATGATTCATTAATGGTCTATACTGTTACCTTAGCTATAATACTCTATAATCTTGTTGAAAACTCCATTATATTCACCTACTTGTCTTCTCCTATTGAGTCCTTGCATCTAAGTGCATTTTGAGAAGTTGATCGCCACCTAGTTCCCGAGCCAGTTTCACTACTAGCACTCTATTGAGCACTCAACACACCCTAAAAGCCTTATCAATTTTTTTGTCACTTTTTGGGTACCACTTGTTTTCTTCATTTGTCTGACTCGATTTTATTTTGGGAAATGGTTTATAGTTTCTTGTTTTCATGTCCCTTACCACCTAGTATGGTTTGTTTGAACTTGTAAAACCTCATGTCTAAAGGACCTTGACACCCGAATTAAGAATCAACAGCTAAACACTGAACCTAATGCACTCAGATTCGACGTCGGAAAGAATTCAAGTGGGTAAAGGAACCACACAAAAACAACAGTCGTCGAGCACCAATCCTCATCGGGGTCGACAGAAGGAGGTTTTGGTTTATATAAGTTGTTCGCATAAAGGTTCAAGACATAGTCTATCCCCTTTGGCATCGACAAAATAAGATAAAGACAGACGTTAGCAAAAGATATAAAGAAATCACCAGTAGCCGATACCTGTTGTGCCTTATTGGGATTAGGTGGAAATCCAAAAAGATTACAACAATAATTTTTACCACGATAAATTTATCTCCGATCATTGATCCACGATGCATTTTCGGCATCAATACTTTTCGAGGGAGCTAACCCAAGAGTAGTTGGGTAGGTTTATTGTCAATTGTCGATACTTGACACTTTCAGTCATCAGAAAGTTAGGTTTGGATTTTAGAGACATATGATGTAAATAAA
This sequence comes from Picea engelmannii, assembly GCA_009831015.1. NCBI lineage: Eukaryota > Viridiplantae > Streptophyta > Pinopsida > Pinales > Pinaceae > Picea > Picea engelmannii. The sequence continues at coordinate 489,561 of ML781193.1, read as the reverse complement.
GTCCCGACTCCAACTGACATGAGCGAATGAAACCACTAGTATCGAATTCCACGTGTCTTTAACACATAAGAGGATTGTATGGTCTAGTTTTATCCTGAGTCATTTTTGGTCCCCCAGGTCCTAGTCATGCCTCCTAGTAAGCTTTTCCATGCCATATCTTTACGACAATATTGATCGGCGTTAGAGATTTTGCAGGGGGATATCAACAAAAATGTTCATAACACAATCCTGACCCCCGATCCACCAACTGAAAGAGCGACACAATGGGACATTTGCAGCGTTCGATACGATCAGATTTTGGACATTTAAGGAACTAATTAATGCTTGATCCTGCATTAGTTTCTACCTCGTGCGCTAATTAAAAAAACATTTTAAAATCGCCGGTATACCACATTACCACCTGTGCCTCCACTGTAAACCCACGATGAATTCAAGTTTAAACACCTCTGAAGATCTAGCGACAGATTTGTTGAAATTTCACTCATAACCTGAATTGAATTGTTGATGCGACACGATAAGATCATCCCTATCTAAATCTCTAGAATGGTCTTGAACAAATTCATTCTGTGCGTAAGTGAATTCCAGAGCATTTGAAGGAGCAAAGTGAGAAACTCAAGACTGAACTGACTCTTTTATTATCAAAATCAATTTTAGCAAGCTTCAGAGTTGCAGGAAGAATGTCGCCAGGAAATCCAACCACCAGACGCTCACCTAGAGAACCAAAGTTGAAAGAAGATGAGATAGGAAAAGGTTCTTCTCCAAGGATTGTGAAGTAGTTGGAGTATGCTCCTAGGGTGGAGCATGTCATCAAAACAACAATAAAGAAAGATTTTTTCCAGCCTTTTGTGATACAGAGGCAAGCACCGAATCCAAGGTTGTTCTCCCACAGTGGGGGGATCTATTTAACAGAATTAGTCGAGAAGAATACCCAGATTATATCCCACACAACGACCCGGACATAAGGGCGCTTGATGACCAGGTGTTCCCCAACATCCGACGACCATATTTACACATGATGGCAAGAAAACCCCCCATTTTCCCCTACATAGAGGTTTTGAAATGGCTCATCGACCACACAGAGGGGCATAAATGCTTGATCAACGATGAGAATGGCAGATGCATTGGAGTTTTCCTCCCAACAGAGGTCTATAAATACTACAAGCTCAGGGACCCAGAGGAGTGGCTCAACACAGAATTTTTGGTGAAGTTCTATGAATTCCTTGACACTAGTCAGTTGATGGCTTCATGGTGGAGGGAAGACAAGAAGTTCACTAATCGGAGCAATGGATGGTAGGGAACAATCAACCTAAGGGAGCCATACATATATTTGATGGATCTCATATGTCGACTATATGGAGAAAAGGATTGCTCCAAGTTTTCGGAAGCATGGATGCCTTTGGTGTACACAGTGGCAATCATCGAGAGCATATTCAATTGGGGAGAGATAATATCAGAACAACTGAGCACCTGTATACAACATGCTCAGTCACAGAAGAAAGGAGAGGCACCAACTTTCTACATGGCCTCGTACCTACTCGATGTCATGTGCATGAGGAATGTCTCTGTTGTCATGAATCTAAGATGTCATGTTGCAAAACTCTATGTCCACGTCTACTTCCACGTGCTATCAGAAAACAGGTACAAGAAATCTTACACCCTCATTTGCGATGAATTCATCGCTCGCATTTATTTTATTATTTTTAAGAAGGAATTCCCAAGGTTATCAGCGAAAACCAAGAAAATGATAGCCAAGGTAGGCCATTGGTACTTGGAGGAGTGCTCAACCTACATCAGGGTGTTCGGGGCCACCAAAGCACCACATCTCCTACCATCTCATGTCCCAAACCGAATCGTCGTGGGAGAAATCTATTATCAGACCATCCTGCAGGGCTACAATGCCACATTGGTCAAAGACAAGAATTTTTTTTTCATACCCTACGGTTTCCATGTGGGGTTCTATCTGGTAAAGGATACTTCTCAAGCCAAACAAAAATGGTTGAGCCAACTCGAATTCAGGTTCCCGATAGGCCGATTCCGCAAGAACGATCCAAAAGGCATGGTCCTGCAACATGCTTCACATGTGTCATCCTGTTGGCCATACACCCATGATAAGTTTGAGGACAAAATCTTCACAGAGTCCACTTAGGATTGGGACAAGGTTGTGCAGAGGATGGCCAACCCAAACATGACTAGGTTCAATGCCATGAGCATGGATGAATAGGTGGAAACAATAGAGTAGTTGGCTCAAGAGGCCCTCAAAGCCACATAAGAAATCAGAGCGGTAGAGACAAAAGAGGCATAAATAAGGGGATTTATTTTTACACCAGAGGCGCGGAGAGTCATTGATCAGTTACAGAATGACCCAGATATCGTAGAGATGATGAGGGTTCCTGTTGACAACCCAATTGCAAGAAGAGGAGAGCCAACTGGCTCAGAGCTGATACAACTTGAAGGAATCATCGGGCCATAAAATCTTGAAAGTCCACCAACATAGATCGGATCACCCAGGGGAATTTCAACTCAGCCTAAGATATCAAGGACACCAGGTAGGATTAGTGCACCAAACCCCTTGCATGACTTAATAATTATATATGATGATGAGGAGAGTTTGGAGGTTTCCTTGGTGACTCCGGTGCTGGTTACAGAAGAAACAGAGCCCAAGAAAGCATCTCCCCCAGCTCCAGATGCTCCAATTCGAAGCCTTCCACAGAGTGACCAGGAGGTCGAAAGTGTCTTAGAAACTGAGCTACTCGATACACCAGGAACCCAAATGGACAACTCGAGGGATGAGCTAGGATCGGGCGATCAAGAAGGAGAAATTACACAACAGGAAATCGACATTTCAACAATTGATCACCAAGTAAGTACTGAACCTGCGCCTAATTCCTTATTTTTGACCAGTACTTTACCACCCAATGAGAAACAACCAAAGGCTGGGCCATAGGGACATAAAGAAGAGGTTTAAGAACCCAGTATTGAATAAATATACACCATCGGGAGCCTGGGAAACACTCTTGCTTGGGGAGAGAAACAAATCCCCGAACCTGTGGATGAGGTCATCGATATACAAGCCATAACCTATGACCGAAAGAGGAAAGCCATCATGAAAAGAACCACTAAGAAAATGAGTCTTACCTTGGACAGTTCCATCCTCATCACCATAGAGGAGAATTTTATCAACACAGAGTATGCCAAGACGTTTGAGCTTATCGACTTAGGGATGACAATCATAGATGCCACCCTGGATAGAGAAAGGAAAGATGAAGAGGATGTGTCCTCTACACTAAAGGAGTTGGAGCATATGCACCATTTGTCGAAATACTATCAGGACTCCACATAGGCCATGGATTTCTTGAGAAGCGAATTTCAAGATGCCTACATCAAATTCAGGAGTGAGCGACACCTTTTCACTACAGGGATAGCCGACTTCCAGGAAGACACCCTTATGATGCTAGCAACATGAAAACACATGGAAACATGGTATGATAAGTCCCACCATGCGGTGGAGAGAATTGATTACATCAACATGGTTCAAAAGGGCCGAGACGCCAAAGAGCGCGACATTCAGGTGCTAAGGGACAAGAGCATCGAATGTATAAGGAAGTAGACCGAATACTGGGTGAAGATGGCCCAGGAACCTCAACGGGAGATCCAAGAGAAATAGGTCGATTGCAAAAGGAGATGGACCAAGATCAATCGGGTGATGAGAGACATCGATCTCCCATAATTATACACACCTGATGACTTTGTCGACTTGCATGACATAGTCAAACTACATGTAGGACAAGAATCATCGTGGACAACGAAGATATAAAAGGTGGAAAACATGGTGCCAGGTCAATTACAACAGTTCATGGAGCACCCTATCAAGGCTTGGACGGTGTTACAATAGTTAAGTGTTAAAGTAATCAAGTATCATGTATGGGCAGTGGAGATAAAGGAGATCCTTTCTGCCCCGATGGACCAACACAGATTCTCGTATGCCAACACATGCGAGGAACTCTTCATCAAATGGTCAAAGTATGAGAAGATTCATCCACTCAAGTGAAACCATTTGATGACTCTTAGAATACTGAGAGATGAAAGTGCCATGTGGCGATGTTTTGTTTTAATTAGCTTGCACTTTTGATAGTTATTTTTAGTTAATAGTCTGTTATAAATAAGAGGATTGACTTGTTAGAAGGGGTCGATGGTTTTTGCAAAGACCCTCATTTTTGGAATTGTAAAGAACTATTTTGGAACTACCTTAATTGAGAAGTCATGTTTAGGACCGGAGACAAGTTTATGTTTTTCATCAAAGGCGTGTGTGATTGGATCATAAGGAGGAATTACTTCTGACTTTATCTCATGAATGGATGATGTAACGAGTAAGAGTTTCTGAATCTATTGATAATTTAGTTGATTCAATATTTTTATAGTTCTTATCTCTAATGATGGAATTAAAATCATTTTGTTAATGTGCGATTAGTGATTAGAGCTAAGGAAACTAATTTTATTTCCATAATTTTATTGCATGTATGTTTTCTTTCGACAATTGTATCTCAGTCAATAATTGAAATACCAACAAGTTGATGTATTAGTACTAGGCTTGTCGTAGGTGTGAAAATCTTTTCCTGCATGCTTGAGCATGAGGGTTATACTGAGCTCAACCTTCCTCATTAGTTAAGTTTCCCCACCTTTTTATTTTACCCAACTAGTTTATACCAACACCTATCTTTTATCAGATCCACCTATAAGAGAAAATACAAAAAGAGAACGTTTAAAATGAAGGAGGATTTTTCACAAGAAGATATCCTATAAATCACTACGTAAAGCCCATCGATTAATTGGCCAGATCGCAAGATCTGGAGAACCATTCCACTATCAAACGTTGCAGAGTTTAATTGGTCCTCGGTGGCGGGTTTGGTTCCTGTTGTTGAGTTAAAGGTATTTAGGACCCCTCAACATAATTGGCGCTATAAGGAGGGCATGATGAATGAATGGCTGACAATATTTTTGATATAATATTGCACACAACCTATAGATTCAAAACAACCCACATGCATGGCCAGTCATTCTCAAGACAACCCACACACACTAAGTACTCCTGGAATGATTAACTCACCCTAGCAAGAGGAAGAACATTTATTCCCTGAAATACCTTATGCTCTTCCCCATGAGGAGATGCACCAATTCAGAAGAATCACAAGAGCTTACGCTCGACAAATTGGGTCACTACCCTTAGCTCTATTACTTCCTTGTAGAAAACAAGTAAGCAGAACAATGGTCGAGACCCTCGACCAGGTTTTTTTTCACACAGTATAATACCTAATAGATTTCTCCCTCACCAAAATTGAACATCCCCTTAATCTAATCCCTGAAAAACTAGTCGGTAACTACTCCGAGCCCGATGATTTTTTTGACGAGGAAGGGTTTAACTCGGGACGCTCAATTTTAGAGTTGGAAGAAATGGAAGGTAACAATGATCATAATGAATAATGAGGAAACCCACCTCAGAATAATCAACCTTGGTTTTCCAGAGATGCTCTGGCCATCCCCAGATGAGTACACAACCTCCCATGACATCCATAAAGGTTACTCCCTAAATTTGACCTTGAAACCTCAGGATTGCATGAAGACCATATCAAAAAATTCATACTAGATATTAGACTAATGAATGTCCAACATGAAGATGTAGTATGCAGGATTTTCCCCTATACTTTTGAGAATTCGGCCTCCACGTGGTATTTTAACTTACCTGTAGGGTCCATAACTAGTTGGACGAAGTTTCGAAAGGATTTTTTAGATAAATTTACAGAAGAAACCACTATAGGAGATCTGATGGTTGAGTTGTTCGCCGCCACCATGAGTTCAAAGGAGAAAGTTAAAGACTTCAATCAACAATTCACCATTATCCTAAACAAATTTCAACCCGAAGCTAAACCCACCCAGGAGTTGCAAATCAAAGTATACGCTAATGCTCTCCCTGCTTCCATTTCCATGTTTGTGAAGAGGGCCTCCAAAACAACCTTAGCCGAGAATTTTGAGGAAGACAAAACTATAGAATTCCAAATGAAGGGATGTAAAGAAGGCTAGGTCTCATTAGTTAAGAAGGAGGTTCGACCTCCTCCTAGGAGAGGACTCTTGTTGACCAGACCTTTGAGGAAACAAACAAAACAAGGTCCCGAAAAAGGAAGTGGAGACATAGAATACCTACAACGCTTGGTAAATAAGTTGTCAAATGAAATCACAGACATGAAAATAAGTGCAGGGGAAGGAAACCAAGGCCAAAGGCCCTATAAACCCTTTATTAAAATAAATCCACCGTTCAAAGCAATTGAACCTCCCCCATCCAACTTAAACATTGATATGGGAAATGTAGCACTTGACTTTTTCTGTACCTATCACCAAGAGAAACATTCTAAAAGAGACTTCCCACAATGGGTGCATGCCATGAATTTGATGGCCAACCGGTTTCTAGATGAGGTTTCCCTTACCGAACAATCAAGCAACTTGGCTATGAATATTGCTGATCAGGAAGAAGTTGATCCACTAGAAGAAATAACCATGCTGATATGGGACCCCGACCTACCAATGCCTTTCGATGACCTATTTGAGGTTCAAGAACCACCCAAAGAGGTCTTGGCTGTGAAAACGCGAAGTAGGGGTCACCCGGTCTCAAACGACCTTTCTGTGGCCCACACCTTGAGAGGAAAACAAACATTCGAACACCCGAAAGAATCTTTTGGATCCCAAAGAAATCCTATAAATATCCATACTCGAGAATTGCCCAAGCTAGACTACAACATAGTAGAAGATTTGAAAAAATTGAAGGCTAATATGTCGGTCATGGACATGTGTAAAATCCCCCAGCAAAAGGAATTTTTGTTACAATCTTTGAAGTCAGTAGAAAATCATATAACAAGCACTGACCAAGGAGAAAATCCATCCCTCTCAGATCTAATAAATAAGCCAACTATAAATGCTTGCTCCGAAGATAAGAAGAGAAAGCCTTTTGTACCACCATTCCTCTTGACATTTGAAGTCTTCAACAAAAACCTCCACAATTTTTTGGTTGTCTTAGGGGAATCCTCTAATGTTATGCCATTATCTGTATGAAAGAAACTAAATGTATTCCCTCTCAAAAGTAATAAACATGTGATACAACTAGACAAAACCTAGGTGAAAGTTATGGGATAACTCAAGGATGTCATGATCAGGATGGCGACACACCTAAAATTTGTTCAAGTGATTGACATCATTGTAGTAGATATCCCAGAAGCTTACAGATTACTACTTAGTCGATATTGGTCCGAGAAGTTAAACGGATACTTTAGTATAGTCCGGGCTCACCTTTGGTTTCCATTGAAGGGACAAATAAATATGATCAGGATCGTTAGGGAAAGATATCTAAAACATACTGTCACTGACCTAGAAACCCTCAACGAACCCTCTTTGACAGATTTCCCCGTGCTAAGAAATTATTCCTACGACTCCTATTTCAGGAATTTCTCCCCCCTCTCATATGATTTCCCTCTTACTCAAAACTCTGAAATGGATTTTCAAGAAAATTTGCCAATGACGGCAAAGGAAACCCTCTTCTATCAGGAAACTCTATTAAAAATCACGGAACATATAGGAAGAAAGGAGGAAAGTGGTAGGCAAAAGGAAACTGATGGTTTTCTCTCACAAGTTTGGACCTTGTACTTTGATGGGTCTAAGGCACAAGAAGGATCATGAGTGGGGTGTATCCTCATTGATCCCAAAGCTAAACGAAATTTCCTATCCTGCAGACTAGAATTTGAGTGCACAAACAACATCGTCGAGTATGAAGCTCTAGTACAAAGGGCTAAATAAAGCCACATAGTTGAATGTTAAAGAAATAAAGGTGTTCGGAGATTATGAAATCATTGTTAGGAAAGTAAGGAAAACTATACACTGTGACTCCCCCCACCTAAGGAATTATCAACATGAAGTGCACAGACTAATAGAACATTTTGAAGCCTTCAAAATTACAATTATCCCCAGAACAAAGAACACACTAGCTGATTCCCTGGCCACCGCTGCCTCAAAGCTATCCCTTTGAGAAGACTATGAAGCCTTTCGTTCCATTGTGGAGCTACTCTACAAATTGTCGTTGTCCAACAATATTTCTAATTGGAAGGTCTTTGAAGGAGCTGAACAGATCATAAACGTTTTAACCAAATAGGATAATTTTAAAGATCTGGCTATTCACAATGAAATATTTAAGGAGAGACTAGTAGAAACCGATCCCCATGTACAAAAACATGAAACAGATCAATCGACTGACAAACCAAGGTCTCACACAATACCGAAAGGGATAGCCAATTTAGAAAACCTTTTTGACTTAAGGGAAAGATTTAAAAGGTCAACGAACACAAAGATAGGGAGTTCATGTCCAATGTAGGAAACCATTAATATAGGAACCCCGGAGAACCCTAAGAATATAAATCTTGACAAGACGATATCTAAATAAGAAAGGGAGGCCTATCTCAAACTTTTCAGAGAACATGAAGATGTTTTTGCATGGTCCTACTAAGATCTGAAAAGTTATGATACTTGTATCATTCAACACACAATCCCATTAAAACCCGTAGTAAAACCCTTCCAATAGAAGCTTTGGAAGTACCACCCATCCCTGGAGCCTCTCATGTGTCAGGAGTTGAAGAAATTACTAGATGCTAAAATTATCTTCTAGGTTAGACACTCTGCATGGGTAGAAAATTTGGTTCATGTCCGAAAAAAGTATGGAGAGATTCATCTGTCTATATATTTCAGAAAACTCAATAGAGCATAAAAAAAGGACAACTACCTAGTCCCACCGATGGAGCAACTCTTGCAGACCATGTCTGGTTCTGAGATTTTCTCCTTGCTTGATGGTTTTTCAGGTTATAACCAAGTTCTAGTTTCAGAGGAAGATCGTTTGAAAACTACCTTCCGAACCAATTAGGGAATATTTGCTTATAAACACATGCCTTTTGGGTTAATCAATGCAGGGGAAACCTTCCAAAGGGACATGGGCATAGAATTTTGGGGACTAATCAACAAGTGTGTAGTAGTTTATTTGGACGATGCGACTATGTATTCAAAGAATAGAAAAGATCACATCCGACACCTAACCCATATTTTCGAGAGGTGTAGGAAACACAATATATCTTTAAACCCTAAGAAAACTATCTTTGGTGTCGAGGAAGGGAAACTACTAGGTCATATTATATCTCAAGCAGGAATTCAAATAGACCCATAACGAATTAGGGCGATAGCTTAGCTTCCATTACCTCACAACAAAAAGGCTATGCAATCCTTCTTTGGGAAAATCAATTTTGTGAGAAAGTTCACCCATGATTTCGCTGAAACTATCAAACCCTTACAAAAAATGATCCGCAAAGATGTTGAATTTAAGTGGGATGATGAACAAAAAAGTTCTTTCATTAATATTAAGACTACAATATCTCAAGCTCTAGTGTTGTGAAGTCCTAACTTTAGAAAAGATTTATTCCTCTACACTTTTGCCTCCGACCAATCCTTAGCTGTAGTATTGACTCAGAAGGATGATCACAACAATGAGGCCCCAGTCTCATTTATGAGAACTAATTTCCAAGGGGTCAAACTAAATTACCCTTCTATAGACAAGCAGGCTTATGCAGTGTACAAGGAAGTGAAACACTTCAGATATTACATCCTAACAAACCATACCAAAGTCATTGTGACTCATCCCACAGTCTGTCCCTATTCACTCAGCAGGAGATGGGGGAAGGAAGAGGGAACTGGATGACAATGGTCCAATCATTTGATCTCGATATAAAACCTACCAAACTGGTTAAGGGGCAAGGATTATGTAAACTAGAAGCTGAAGCCCAGGACCAAGTAAATGAAGACCCTGGATGGGAGAATGAATTGGAATTATTGTGTGGTGAAGCTTCATGCATCTCCCCAGGGAATGAGTCTTGGTATGGGAAATTATCTTATCTCCTGCACCATGGGAATTGCCCAGAAAACGTAAACCCTAAGGAAAGGAGAGCGCTCAGGCTAAAATCATCACAATATCGCCTCATAAATTCGGTTCTCTTCCGCGTTAATTATGATGGGGTAATTTTAATATGTCTCGAATGAGAAGACACAGACAAGGTTCTGAAGGACCTCCATGATGGTCCTACAAGTGGACACTTCGTAGAGTATACTACCGCTCACAAAATACTGAGAGCCGACTATCATGGGCTTACTTTGTTCAGGGATGCTCACACATATGCTAGGAACTGTAAAACTTGTCAAATAAAAGCAGGGAGAGAAAAGAGAGGAATTGTCCCATTCCAACCTATGGCTGTCTCCAGGCCATTCGAGCAATGGGTGTTAAATATCATAGGAGAAATTACACCGAGTTCTTAAAAAAAAAAAAGATACATATTGACTGCCACCGACTATTTCAAGAAATGGGTAGAGGTCGTCTCTCTGACTCATGTAAACGAAAAAGTGGTGATCCAATTCATAGAACAACAACTGATCAGAAGGTTTGGTATGCCTTCCATCCTTGATCGCTATAATTCCACTTACTTTTCTTCCACCTTATTAACAGAGTTTTCTTTAGACAAAGGAATCATAATCAGATACTTTGCAAACTACTATCCACGGGGGAATGAAGTGGCATAATCAACCAATAAGAACCTAGTGAATATATTAAAGAAAACAGTTGCAGACAACCAAAGGAATTGACATAGTTCACTTCATAATGCCTTATGGGATGATAGAGTAACACCCAAGGAAGCTATAGGGAATTCCCCATACTTTATGGTATACGGGCAGGAAGACATTCTCCCGAATGACCTATATCTTCCATCTCTTCACCTTGCTTAGGATTCTAGAGGACAACCCTCATTGGTTATACAACAAAGAATTTATACCCTCCTCATGCTGGATGAAGAAAGGGAGAAATAAAAAACAAAGTTCATTGCTCATCAGAAGATAGTTAAAAGGTGGTTTGACAAGCATAAGGAAAAAGAGAAGAGTTTTGAAGTAGGAGACGTGGTCCTGAAATGGGAAAGAGAGAATGAGCCGAAGGGAAAACATTTGAAGTTTCAGAATCTATGGCTTAGACATTTTCAGGTATCCAATAAACTTGGGTAGGCACGTATCGGTTTCAAAATCTGAGGGGGGAACCTGACGCCCTCCCGATGAATGGCCAAGCCCTAAAACAATATTTCTATTTCAAAAAAAAAAAGGTGTGTGTGTGTTTTCATGATACTTTGTTTTTAGGTAGGCTGATTGCAAAGTTCTTTTTGAAGTTATAGCAATTTTTGTGCTTTTGAAGTTTGTGTTCAGTAAGGCATTTGGTTGACCTTAGTTCATGTAGTATAATGAACTATGTTCCTAACTCATTCTTACATACAACACAAGAAACATTGGGAGAATTATGATTGTTTTGAAGGAGTTCTCTATCTAATCTGTGATTATAAACAACCTTGGCTAAGTGATGAAGTGTCTTCCTAGTGGTTTGATAAAACCTTCAGGGAAAGATGGTAATCTATAAAGGACCACATGTACCTCAAGACATAGCTAGCAAGTGATTTTCCCTAACCATCTCATTTTGCAAATAACATACATCCTCCTCTCCCAATCGCTCAGGGCATTCTGCTAAGATAAAATCAATTATATCAAATGAGTGCAAAGTAGGAGAGGGTATGGAGATAATTTCGTCGGGGCTATAGATGCTCGCTCGCAGTGGAGCAAGGTCTGAGACGTTGGGGTGACTCCACTGGGGCTATGGACGCTCCCTGGTAGCGGAGCGACACCATAGCAAGTGAATGAGGATAAATAAAAGGTCCGGTGCCAATGAATGCTCTACTCAAATCTTGTCAAAAGAGGGAATGGGTCATGGTTAAAGGAAACAAAGGTGGAATAAAGGTTGAAACCCTACAGGCAGGCCCAGATTCACCAACCCAGAAATTTCAAATGCAAGAACATAACAGGCTCTGATAAAAAACTAGTCAAGTCCGTAACTAGCTTCTGCATCAGCTAAGCTCGGGGAAGGAACATAGATTCTTCTTTATCCCAGTAAATCGCCATTTGTTGATCACTAAACACACCCTAAAAGCCTCATCAATTTTTTTTTCACTTTTTGGGTACCACTTGTTTTCTTCATTTGTCTGACTCAATTTCATTTTGGGAAATGATTTATCGTTGCTTGTCCCTTAACACCTAGTCTTGTTTGTTTGAACTTGTGAAACCTCATGTCTAAAGGACCTTAACACCCGAATTAAGAATCAACAGGCAAACACTGCACCTAATGCGCTCAGATTCGACGTCGTAAAGAATTCAAGTGGGTAAAGGAACCACACAAAAACAACAGACATTGAGCATCGATCCTCATCGGTGTCGGCAGAAGGTAGTTGTTTTTTATATAAGTTGTTCACATAAAGGTTCTAGACATAGTCAATCCCCTTAGGTATCCATGAAATACGATAAATAAAGATGTTAACAAAATACGTAAAGAAATTGCCAATATCCAATACCCATTGCGCCTTATCAGGATCGAGGGGAAATCTAGAAAGATCACAAAAATCATTTCTACCACGATAAATTTATCTTCGATCGTCGATCCCCGATGCGTTTTTGACATCGGGAATTTTCGAGGGAGCTAACCTGAGAGCACTTGGGTAGGTTTATCTTCAATCGTCGATTTTTGACACTTTCGGGCACCGACAAGTTAGGTTTGGGTTTTAGAAACATATGACGTAAATAAATTCTCGACTCCAACTGACACGAGTGAATCACGCCACTATTATTGAATTCCACGTGTCTTTACCATGTAAGAGGATCGTACGGTCTAGTTTTAACCCGAGTCATTTTTTGTCCCCTAGGTTCTAGTCACGCCTCCTAGTCATCTTTTCCACGTTATCTCTGTACGACAAGATCGATCGATGTCAGAGATTTTGTAGGGGATATCAACAAAAATGTTCAGATCACAATCCCGACCCCCGATCCACCAATTGAAAGAGAGGCACGATCAGGCATTTGCAACGTTACATACGATCATATTTTGGATATTTAAGGAAATAATTAATGCCTAATCCTGCATTAGTTGCTACCTCATGCAACAATTAAAAAAACATTTTGAAATCGCCGATAGACCACATTACTACCACACCTCCGCCATCAACCCACGATGAATTCATGTTTAAACACCTATGAAGATCCGGCGACAGATTAGTTGAAATTTCACTCATAACCCAAATTGAATGGATGATGCGACACGATAATATCATCCATGTTTAAATCTCTAGAATCGTCTTGAAAAAATTCATTCTGCACGTAAGTTAGCAACTCAAGACTAAACTGACTCTTTTATTATCAAAATAAGGTTTAACAAGCTTCAAAGTTGTAGGAAGAATGTCGCCGAGAAATCCAACCACTAGACGCTCGACTAGAGCACCAAAGTTGAAAGAAGCTGAGATAGGAAAATGTTCTTCTCCAGGGATTGAGAAGCAGTTGGAGTACACTCCTAGGGTAGAGCTTGTCATCAAAAAACAACAAAGAAAGATTTTGTCCAGCCTACAACATTTGGTGATATAGAGGCAAGCACCACATCCAAGGTAGCGCTCCCACAGTGGGGGGTTCTATTTAACATAATTAGCCAAGAAGAATACCCAGAGTATATCCCACACAGTGACCCAGACGTAAGGGCGCTCAATGACCAAGTGTTCCCCAACATATGACAGTCATATTTACACATGGTGGCAAGAAGAACCCCCGTTTTCCCTTGCATAGAGGTTCTGAAATGGCTCATCGACCACACAGACGGGCATAAATTCTTGATCAACGATGAGAATGGAGGATGCATGAGATTTTTCCTCCCAACAGAGGTCCAGAATACTATAAGCTCAGGGAAGCAGAGGAGCGGCTCAACACGGACTTCATGGTGAAGTTATATGAATTCCATGACACCATCTGGTTGATGTCTTCATGGTGGAGGGAAGACAAGAAGTTCACTAATCAGAGAAACGGATGGTATGGAGCCTTAGGGAACCATACATCTATTTGATGGCTCTTAGCTACCAGCTATATGGAGAAAAGGATTGCTCCAAGTTTTCGGAAGAATGGATGCCTTTGGTGTACATAGTGGCGATCATTGGGAGAAGCTTCAAATGGGGAGCGATAATCTCAAAACATTTGAGCACCTATATACAGTAGGCTTAGTCACCAAAGGAAGAAGAGTAACCAACTTTCTACATGGCCTCGTACCTTCTCGATCTCATGTGCATGAGGAATGTCTTCACCTGTATGAATCTAAGTTGGCATGTTGCAGAACTCCTGGTCCACATCTACTTCAGTGTGCTATGGGAAAACATGTACAAGAAATATTACGCCCTCATATGCAATGAATTCATCACCCACATTTATTTTATTATTTTTAAGAAGGAATGCCCAAGGCTATCAGTGACAGCCAAGAACATGATAGCCAAGGTAGGCCATTGGTACTTGGACGAGCTCTCAACTTACATCAGGGTGTTCTGGGCCACCGGAGCACCACATATGCTACCATCTCATGTCCCATACTGACTTTTCATGGGAGAAATCTGTTATCAGACCATCCTGCAGGGCTACAATGCCACGCTGGTAAAATACAAGAAACGGGATTTCATACCCTACGGTTTCCATTTGGGGTTCTATCTAGTAAAGGATACTTCTCAAGTCAAACAACAAGGGTTGAGATAACTCAAATTCAGGTTTTCGACAGGCCGATTCCACAAAAATGATCCAAAAGGCCTGGTCTTGCAACATGATTCACAAGGTCCATACACCCATGATAAGTTTGAGGATGAAATATTCACATAGTGCACCCAGGATTGGGACGAGGTTGTGCAGAGGATGGCCAACCCAAACATGGCCAGGTTCAAGTCCATGAGCATGGATGAATAGGTGGAAACAATAGAGAAGTCGACATAAGAGACCCTCATATCTAGGGAAGAAATCAAAATGATAGAGACAAAAAAGGCGCAAATAAGGGGATTGTTTTTTACACCAGAGGCGCAGAGAGTCATTGATCAATTGCATAATGACCCAGATCTTGTAGAGATGACTAGGGTTCCCGCTGACAACCCAAATGAAAGCAAATCAGAGCCAAGTGGCTCAGAGCTGATACAACTTGAAGGAATCATCAGGCTAGAAAATCCTGAAAGTCTACCACCACAGATCGGATCACCTAGGGGAATTTCAACTCAGCCTGAGATATCAAGGACACCAGGTAGGACTAGTGCAACAAACCCCTTGCATGACTTAATAACTATATATGATGATGAGGAGAGTTCAGAGGTTTCCCTGGTGACTCTAGTGCAGATTAAAAAAGAAAAGGAACCCGAGAAAGCATCTCCCCCAGCTCTCGATGTTCCGATTCAAAGCCTTCCAGAGAGCGACCAGGAGGTTTAAAGTATCTTAGAAACCAAGTTACTTGATACACTGGGAACCCTAATGGACAACTTGGTGGATGAGCTAGGATCGGGAGAACAAGAAGGAGAAATTCCACAATAGGAAATTGACATCTCAACAACCAATCACGAAGTAATTACTGAACTTGTGCCTGATTCCTCAATTTTGACCAGTACTTTACCACCCAATGAGGTTCAGGAACTTGGTCTTGAACATATATAGATTGTTGGGAGCCTGGGAAACACTCTTACCTAGGGAGAGAAACAAATCCCCGAACTTGTGGATGAGGTCGCTGATATACAAGCCATCACCTATGACCGAAAGAGAAAATCCATCATGAAAAGAACCACTAAGAAAAGGAGGCTTACTTTGGGCAGTTCCATCCTCATCACCACAGAGGATAATTTTATCAGCAGAGATCATGCCAAGACATCCAAACTTATTGATGTAGAGATAACAATCACATATGCCACCCTAGATAGAGAAAGGAAATATGAAGAGGAGTTGGTCACTGTGATAAAGAAGTTGGAGCATCTACACCATTTGGAGAAATACTACCAGGACTCCACACAGTCCACGGTGTTCTTGAGAAGCGAATTCCAATATGCCTACAATAAATTCACGAGTGAGTGACACCTTTTCATTGTAGGGATATTCGACTTCCAGGAAGACACCCTTATGGCACTAACAACACGCAAAGACATGGAAATGTGGTATGAGAAGGCCCACCAAGTGGTGGAGAGAATTGATTACATCAACGCGGTTCAAAAGGGTCGAGATGCCAAAGAGCAAGGCATTAGGGTGCTAATGGACAACATCATTGACTATATAAGGAAGTCGATCAAATACTGGTTTAAGATGGCTTAATAACATCAGCAGGAGATCCAAGAGAAATGGGTTGATTGCGAAAGGAGATAGACCAAGATCAATCAAGAAATGAGAGACATCGGTCTCCCAGAATTCAGCGCACCCGAGGACTTTTTCGACTTGCATGACATAGTCAAACTACATGTAGAAAAAGACTCATCGTGGACTGCAGAAATGGAAAAGGAGATCCTTTATCTCCACTGCCCATGCTCGATACTTGACTACTTTAACAGTTAAGTGTTAAAGTAGTCAAGTATCGAGGATGGGCAGTGGAGATAAAGGAGATCCTTTCGGCCCCGATGGACCAACACAGATTCACATATTCCAACACAAGCTAGGAACTCTTCGTCAAATGGTCAAAGTATGAGAAGATTCATCCACTCAACTGAAACCATTTGATGACTCTTAGAACACTGAGAGATGAAATCTCCATGTGGCGATGTTTTTTTTTACTTAGCTTTCACTTTTGATAGTTGTTTTTAGTTAATAGTCTATTATAAATAAGAGGATCGACATGTTAGAAGGGGTCGATGGTTTTTGCAAAGACCCTCATTTTTGGAATTGTAAAGAACTATTTCGGAACTACCTTAATTGAGAAGTCCTGTTTAGGACCGGAGACAAGTTTATGTTTTTCATCAAAGGCATGTGTGATTGGATCATAAGGAGGAATTACTTCTAAATTTATCTCATGAATGGATGTATTATCGAGTAATAGTTTCTGAATCTATTGATAAGTTAGCTGATTCAATATTTTTATAGTTCTTATCTCTAATGATGGAAATAAAATCGTTGTCTTAATGTGTGATTAGTGATTAGAGATAAGGAAACTAATTTTCTTGCCATCATTTTATTGCATGTATGTTTTCTTTCGACAATTGTATCTCAGTCAATAATTGAAATACCAACAAGTTGATGTATTAGTACTAGGCTTGTCATAGGTGTGAAAATATTTGTCTACATGCTTGAGTGTGAGGGTTATCCTGAGCTAAGCCTTCCTCAGTAGTTAAGTTCCCCCCCCTTTTTCTTTTACCCAGCTGGTTTTTACCAGCACCTATCTTTTATCAAACCCACCTATAAGACAAAATACAAAAAGAGAACATTCAAACTGAAGGAGGATTTTTCACGAGAAGATATCCTGTAAATCACTACGTAAATCCCATCGATTAATTGGTTGGATCACAAGATCTGGAGAACCATTCCACTATCAAATGCCACAGAGTCTAATTGGTCCTTGGTGGAGGGTTTGGTTTCTATTGGTGAGTTAAAGGGATTTAGGACCCCTCAACACACTCCAGTGTCAAAATGACAAGAATATCAGGAGGACAAGGCTCTGTATCAAAATAATCATTTCTAGATGATCCCTATGATCCCAGGATTGAGGTCCTAGGTGTTGTTAAAGGAAAATTTGAGCAGAAAAAACTCCTTGACTTGGATCTCATAGACACATCATTGTTCCAAAGAATGAACATCGACGTGTTCTACGAGATGGAATCTGAGATGACATGGGAGGTGTAGTTCCTCCCCAAGGATGAGTTTCTAAATCTTTTCCACTCGACAATCATGAACCTCCGAGACCTCCCAGTTTTCGGAACCACTAGAGGAGTAGCATAATGCACCAAGTTCCTAATCAGCAGGATGCATGATAGAAGTTTATGGCTTGAAAGATGATACCCCATTCATGCCAAATATATTCACCATCTAACATGATTATATTTGGAGGGTGAAGATATATCCAAAGGATTTCAAGGAATGAGAAAACATAGA
>ML781193.1:448387-471486 GCA_009831015.1 Picea engelmannii | reverse complement strand
GGGGGGGGGTCACATAGAAAAGATTGAACGAATCCTCCCTAAGATGGTCAAAACAACATGCTATGTGATCGCTAGAAAGGTAATTCCCTCTTACTATAAGGGTGAATGTACACTGAATGCCTTGTCAGTGGTTGATTTCTGCGCAAATGGTGTAGTGTTCAATTGGTGTAGTTACTTGTTGGAAGAACTCCTTGCCTCTTGCGAGGAAGTTAAAGAGAAGGGAGGCACCTTCAGATACGGATATATGATTTTGGATTTTGTAATGCTGAAGTGGAGGCCACCCATAGGAATATAGTTATCACCTTCCGAAAAAGGTCACCTCGCAAATATTTTTGAGCCTTGGCATGCAAGGGAAGAATCAGAAAATATGGAGTTCAACAACATTGCGTTCCTAAAGTGGTACAATCATTTGATTGATTCCACCTAAAGAATGTGTATACCACACGAGCTTCTGAATTATCATACAAGGAACATCTCATTTATTCTGAACTGACATTATACATGCATCTGGCCAAGTCATGCAAAGCCTTCATAATTTCATACATGACCCCTACCATTCTATTTGGATGAGGAGATACTGGACAAGGAAATCCTTTCTTTTCCAGGAGTTAAAAGCACCTTGCACAAGTTGGGTTTCCACTATTCATTGCCACCAAAATTGTTAAAGAATAAGAATCCAGCAGAAGAAGCAAGGTGAAGATCTAGAAAGGTAGACCAGCCCCAAAAGTTGCCAATGGCTTCGGAATCAGAGGAAGAGGAAGAACACCAGTTGTAGAGGACAAAGAGGCATTTTCTTGGATTTCCCAAGTTTTTGGATGAGACTGTCTCATCAGGTAAAACTATTAACAAAATTTAATCTACCACATTCATACAGGAGATTACGACCAAGAAGCCCAAAACCAATGTGTCCCCAGTAGTCAACCCAACTAAGATCATCAACCCACAACCTATATCGATTGTGCTACCTTGAACCCATGCAACCACTCAATCATCCCAGAATATTATCCATATTATCAATGACCCTAAGTCTAACCCCAATTTACCATCCACCATAGTCACCGAGAAACAACTGTCACCACCAATTATGGAGACCACAGTCCCCCTACCGCCCAATTCCTCATAACCTATGCAACTTGATATTCCAGAAAATGTTCCCTTTCAGAAGAGCCAACCATCCACAATACCAGTACTCACACAAATCCCATATGTCCCCCTCCAGGATACATAGTCTATGAGAATGGAGAGTGACACATAAGTCTTGAAGGATCAGAGAAAAACCCCTTAAGTTCCACCCACAACACAGGAAACGACGCATAAGGAAGAAGATTCTAAAGCACCAAAGGAGACTCAGTCAAGAAAAAACATAGACTCACTAAAAGAACAAATGGAACCTATACTGCAAGATCTGTAACAATGCTTATAGTTGTTATAGCTCTCCCTAGCATAGGTGGAAGCTATCCCTTTGCTTCCATTATCCCTGAAGACTAACCTAACTCAACAGTTGCGAGGATCACTCCAGGGAGAAGAATAAGTTGAGACACCATCAGAGAAATACATAGCCGATGGTCTTCCTCTTCAGATCAAACTCTTGCTTGAGGCCACAGTTACATCCAGAGAGATCTCTTAGTTTCTGACACCACAACTAGTAGGCTTGATCAGAGCCTCAATTGATCACCTAGAGCAATGGGGTCAGCAAGTTAAAACACAAGTCGAGTATTGGAAACATGAAGGAATGATAGAATAGACCAAAAGAATTTAGGACAAATACTTGAAAATCCAGGAAGAAGAGAAAGTGGAGAAAATGAAGGGAAAGCTCACAGATTTCTAGCCAACTTTCAGAAAAGCATCCCCTCAGATACTAGAATACAACGCCACTGCAGAACCATAGAAACAACTAGGATTGGTTTAACAAGAATGGGAGGTACTAACAAATCGTGTAGAGGATCTTCAAACCTAGTTGGAGGGGATGAAGTTGAAGGCCGAGACACAACCTAAGGATATCCAACAGTAGCTAGAAAGAGTTGTCCTGGAAGGCAATGATGCCATAGCCTTGCTGCATAAAAATATGGTTGAGTGTACTGCCATCTTCAAATAAGTTAGCGACTAGATGGGTTTTATAACCCACTGCAACCATGCACTGGAAAAATTGCCAAAATCTAGACACTCAATAAAGAAGCAGTTATAACTCATGATCCTCTGGAGCAACAAGCAAAATTTGATGAAATGCAACAAGAAGACAATTCTCTGAATGCTTTGTTTGAAGCTCAAATAATAGCAAAGAAGGAGATAAGATCCTTTAGGAATTTTGTTCAAACTTCATACCTGCATATGTATCAAGTTGATACATTATTAGATGCATAATGGAATTCCCTCATTGCATCCATGCCAAAGGAATTCAACCTCAACCCAACACAAGGATTCGTTGCAAAAGCTTCATTTCTTTCCAGAAAGTGGCAAGACTAACTTGAAGAGTTCCAAGAGGTCAAATAAAAAGTGCTCGAGCTAGTGCCAGAGTTGGGCCCTATGTTTGAAGAAGACAAGGAGGAAGAAAGAAAAACCCCTGAAGGACAACAGACCAAATCAAAGAACACAGAAGAACCAAAGACTTGACTCGAGGCGAGTCAAGGATTGTGGTTAGGGCCTCTTGGGCTCTTCTTTTTTATAAAAGAAGTTGCAAAAGTTATAAAGGAAACAAATCATCAAGTGAATAAGGCCGAGAAAGGAAACGTGAAACAAAAATATGTTGGAACATAACATAGTTTGAAGCCAACACAAAATCAATTTTGAGACAATACAGTTACAACAAAATCAAGAAGAGAAGAGGGCCTACGGGTTCTCAAGGAGAGAAAGAAAACAATTGTATGGAATCTATTTTGTATGGTATTGTATTGTAATTGGGGTTGTGTGAAAGATAGGAGAGAGGAAGAAGAGGTAATAACTGGATCTGTACTCCAAATCTAGAATGCAATTAGTAACGAAAGAACTTAGAACGATTACTATCAGATGTAGTATTTTAGTGAGATGTACCTATTGATCTTTATATGCTGAGTAGGGTAGCTGATTAATGTAAATATATGAATTCTTATTGTCTAGTACTTCTGAAATAATAGAAAGAGAATGGAGATCAAATTTCTTAAATGCCCTTGGTTTATATTACTTTTTGTATCTCTGAAATATCATTATGTTGTTGTCTATTATGAATTACATGTCTTTATCACTTCTGGATGTTCTGTATTGTTTTTTTCTCATGTGTCAGTGTATGATGTGTTAAGGATATGAATTGAGTAATCTATATTGTTTTAGAATGGAAACAATATACATGGGTTATATATCTGTATAACATTCTTCTTATCCTTCCCTTAATTCTTTTGTCTCGGTTTTTCTTCGGGTGAGACTTCTTCCCTTTTGGAAAGATGAAAATGCCAGCACACTAGACTACATCCGTACCCTTTTTTTGGTAACCTGAAGAGGACCCTGGTCTGAAAACTTTGCGCCAACAAAGAGATCATCAATAAAAGTCAAAATATACCTTGCACCTGATAAGGAAGGTAGATTGATGCAACATAGATAATTGTGAACCAACTCCAGAAGGTTATGTGTTCACCATACTTTTCTAGAGTCGAAGGGTTCCTAATGATGCTTGCCCAACACACATCCTCTACAAACTCCATCAGGGGGGGGGGGGAATTTAGGTATACCAACAACCATATTTTGTGTTGACATCGAATATCGACCTCAAAAATTTAGGTGTCCAATTTTTTCATGCCAAATTCGACTTTGTTCATTAATGTGAGAAATAAGAGTAGTTGGTTTAGATTTAGGTTGAGTCGATTTGTAAAACTTATAAAAACTATCCTTTGGTTTGAGAAACCCTCCAAAAACAATCGACCAACCATTTCTTAGATCTTGTACAAAGAACCGATTTGTCATGAATTCCACAATCTTACCTATTTGTGTTAATTGAGAAACTGATAGCAAATTTACATTGAGGTTAGACACATGATAGAAATTGAAATTTTTTCCATGTCGACAATGAACATCGCCATGACCAACAATGTTGTGAGAAAATTCATCATCAACATAGATCTTTCACTCCACAACTTTATCTAAGAACATGAACAAGGAAGCATCCTTAGCCATATGATGAGTGCATCTAGAATCGACTACCCATTCATTCTGCACAAAATGAGAAATAAATTCTTGGGAAGTTCTGACTCATAAGGTGAAATTATCATCAATTCGACGAACATTCGACATGTCTCCTTCAAATCACTTGACCTTCCCCTCTAAGTCATCTCTCTTCTTGTGGCAGACATTCTCCACATACACAACCTTTCCACAGTACTAGCATGTCTTCTTCTTTCGATTCTTCTTGTTGGAATTATTTTCATTGATTTCAAAGGATTAATGATTTCATTAATGTCATATTATAGTATTACAATACACACAACATTTTCAAGATTGATTTATATATATAGTTCTACCAGTATATTAAAAAAAATGATGCATGTAAAAAAGTAAAAAATGAAATGGTGGTTTCAACCCATGGTATTTGGGGTATTTTCCCATGGTATTGGGAATTAATTATTTAATGAATGGACATGCCCCTTCATGAAGGTTTATGAAAATTTATAGAAAGAGAAAGCATTGAGAGAAAGTGAGTGCGTGAAAAATGGATTAGCAAAGATCTAATTGTGAAATCAGTTTTAGGTGATCTTGTTATTCTTGTTATAATTTTTTTCTAGGACTTTTCATACCTTGAAATTTTGAAGACATGGAGGAGCAATATTGGTGTACATGTGATACAAATTTCAGATGTTGGTTCGCTATAATTTCATAGATATTCCCTGTGGAAGTTAGGGTTCCTAAATACTCCTAAAATCCATTTCAAACATATCATCTTCGAACTTTTGTCATAACTTATTTTCTTGGATGTTTCAAACCTTGAAACTTTATAGAAACATAGGGGAGATCTTGGTGTACATGTGGTACAAATTTCAGATGCTATGTTTCTATATGCTTGAATATATGCCTTGTGGAAGGTAAGGTTCCTACATTCTCCTAAAATCAGTTTCAAACAGGTCATCTTGGCACTTTCTCTATAAATTATTGTTTGGGAAGTATAATACCTTGAAACTTTATAGAGACAAAGGAGACATCTTAGTGTACATGTGATACAAATTTCAAATGTTGATTCCCTATATTTTAGGAAATATACCCCGTGGAAGTTAGGATTCTTGAATTCTCATGAAATCAGTTTCAAATAGGTTAGTTTGGTACTTTCTCTATAACTTATTTTATGGGATATCTCGGATCTTGAAACTTTGTAGAGACAGAGGTGATATCTTGTTGTATGGGTGGTACAAATTTCAGATATTGTTTCTCTATATGTTCAGAGATATACCATGTTGAATTTAGGGTTCCTAAATTCTTATGAAATCAGTTTCAAACAAGTCATATTGGAATTTTCATTGTAACGTCTTTTCTAGGACTCTTCAGAATGTGAAAATTTTAGAGAATAGAGGAGACATCAAAAAGTGTCTCGTGTAACAATTTTAGAATTATATTTACAAGATTGGATGTGTGGCATGTTGTACAATTTCATTCTTGGGAAGAGGCCCAAAACACCTTTGGAAGAGGCCCAAAATAATGATATTTGAGAAAGTTACCATTTGAAAATTGAAATTTTGGTCAGACCTAATAAAGGAAAAAGTAGTCAGAGGACCTAGTGAAGGAAGAAGTAGTGAGTAGACCTAGTGAAGGAAGAAGCAACAAGCATACCCGGTGAAGGAAGAAGTAGCAAGTAGACTTGGTGAAGGTTGATGCAACTCACACAAAGATATTAGTGTCTCTTGCTAAGTTGGTTCTTAGTGGTGGGGATTAGTGTCTCCAATAGATTGGTGTCTCTTAATACATGTAAGAGTAGGTTGGTGCCACTCAAACAAATATATTGGTGTCTCTTTCTAAGTTGGTGCTTAGTGATGGGGATTGGTGTCTCGATTAGATTAGTGTTTATGAAGATCAATAAGAGTAGCTTGGTGCCTACCAAAATTTGTATTGGTGGGGATTAGTGTCTCTAGTAGGTTGGTTCCTACAAATAATTATATAGAGAATTTGTGTGGTTTTTTCCTGAAAGGGTTTCCATGTAAATCTTGTGTTCCATGTTCCTCAATTAATAGATCTCATATGTGATTTTTTTCTTATGGTTGATGAATGTTTGAAAGTGAAAAAAATTACCTTATACTAATTCACCCCCCCCCCCNTCTCGATATAAGTGTGTGCTAAAAAATTGTTATAAGAGAAGTTCCATTCAGAAACATTCTAACCATTGGAAGGTAGATTTCTGGAGCACACATGGTTTTCATGATGATTTCTCTACAAACATAGCTCCATTGTTTGATGGAACAAACTATGCATTCTATATAAGAAAGATGTGAACATAAATAATGGCCCTTGGTTTTGTTATTCAATAATTGGTCATGAATGGTTATGCAACCCCAACAAATCCACCAACATATGTGACTGAGAAGAAGCCCAATGAACATAATTCAAAATCCATGAATGGCATCTTGTGTAGTCTATCAAAATCCAATTTTGTCAAGGTCGGGCATAGTGGATTGGAAAACAAAATTTGGGACAAGCTTAAAAATATCTATGAAGGCGATGAAAAGTTTAAGAAGGAAAAGATCCAAACTCATAGAAGACAATTCAAGAGCCTACAAATTAAAGACGAAGAGAATGTTGTAGCCTATCTTTTTCATGTGGATGAAATTATCAACACCATCAGAGGACTTGGTGAAAAGGATAAAGAACCAATGACTATAAAAAATGTGTTAAGGTCACTCCCCTTAAGATTCGATGCCAAAGTTTCCACCATTAAATAAATGAAGGATATTGATTCATTAAAAATGGATGAATTGGATGGGATCCCCACGACATTTGAAATGAGGAAAAATAAAGAAAAATCATGAAAGAAAAAAGAAACCTTCAAATCCTCAAAGAAGACAAAGAACAAAGAGCACGAGCCAATCGATAGCTTCGACAATGAATCAAATGCAATGGAATCCTATTTTGTGAGGAAAATCAAGAAAGGATCTGAAAAATATAAAAGTAAGCTTCCTTTTAAATGTTTTAATTGTGGAAAAGTAGGACGTTTTGTTGATAATTTTCCATATGCAAAGGATGAAAGTAGTGATGATGAAGAAGACCATAATGTAATGAAAGGGAGAAAACAACATTAACAAAAAATTGAACCAAAAACAGGACAAGCATGAAAAGAAGAAGAACTCTTATAAGAAGAAGAAGAATGCCTACTCAAAAGGGGTTAGTTACTCATATGAAGAAAGTAGTGGAAGTAGTTTATATAGTGATAGAGAATAAACGATCTTTATGACAATCGAAACAAAGATTTATGAAGAAACAAGGATAGAAAGAATGGAATTAGAAGAAGGGGAAAATGTCAAAACATATGGGAATGTGGATATTGAAGAAGAACTCATTTGTTCCTTAAGAGAAATAAATAAGCTTAGGAAAAAGAATTTGAAAAAAAAGGAGTAGCTTCAAAAATATGAAGAAGAGGATCATAATTCAAAATCCAAAATGTAAAAAATCCTTGAAGAAACAGAAAAGACTATCATGAACCTAAATGTTCAATTAGAAGAAGTAGGAAGGATGGAAGAAGTGGTATCAATCCAATTGAAGAAAAAGGGAAAAAATTGCGAAGAAATAGAATTTGAAGTTGTTTCGTTAAGAAGGGAACTGGAGAAAACAACTATTAAGTTGAATATAAGCTTGAAATTTGAAAAGAGTATTGAAAGATGATATCATCATTTGTCAAAGGTCTCCATTCATTAATATTGGTCTTGGATATGATGTTGGTGTTTCCTCCCTACCTACACCTGACCTTGTTACAACCTAGGAAGTATTATTTGTTGCAGGTGGAGTTTAGACTAGTTTTCCAGAAGAGTGAACTACTATTGATTGCGCTAAATAGATTGATGAGTTGACTATCCTCAAATGGAAGAATTTGAGCATACAAATGACATTATTATTGATATGTAAGGTTGTTCTACTCTTGTAAATGAACATGACCCTGAGTTTACTTCTTCTAATCAACTAATGTAAAAATGTGTTCCCTATCATCATCCTCACCATAAAATTCAAAGTAATGGAAATCATGCTTTCATATATTTGCAGAAGAAACGTGAAAAACATAATTGTGGACCAATGTTGACTACTAGGATAGGTTATGGTTGGATTGATGGATGGTTTTCAAATCATTTGAATAGATGTTTGAGGACTTCATATCATTGTGTATCATCTACTATATAGTCATGCAACATTCCTCTTACTTATTGGTGATTGCCTTAGAAGTGGCCAATAGAAGATCAACCCGACATGACATTCGACTAGAGTTTCTACTTAGTACTTAAGGAGAAGCACAAGTTCAGGGGGAACATCCCTTTTCCATTGATTTCAAAGGAGGAGAGATACAAACATGGGCATAATTATCTATATTCCTAGGAGAGTTGTATATAGGGTTAGAATTATTTCTATGCATGGTGGACTATGTGTTTCGTTACAGGATTGCCATCAATGAAAAAAGAGTAGATTGTTGGAATTATTTTCATTGGTGTCAAAGCATTAATTATTTCATTAATGTCATAATACGAAATTACAATACGAACAACACTTCCTCTGTGTGTGTGTGTGTGTGTGTGTCTACAAGTATATTAAAAAAAAGGGTGCATGTGAAAAAATAAAAATTGAAATGGTAGTTTCAAATCCATGGTATTTGGGGTATTTTTCCATGGTTTGGGGTATTTTCCCATGTTATTTCAAATTAATTATTTTATCGATAGACATGTACCTTCAGTAAGGGTTATGAAAAGGTATAAAAAGGGAAAGCATTCAGAGAAAGTGAGTGTGAGAAAAATGGATTAGAAAAGATTGAATTGTGAAAACAATGTTAGCTCATATTGGTATTTTTGCGATAACATTTTTTTCTAGGACATTTTATAACTTGAAATTTATAAGAGGTGATGGAGAGATATTGGTGTACATGTGGTACAAATTTCATATGTTGGTTCATGATACTTTTAGAGATATTCCCTGTGTTAGGGTTCCTAAAGGCTCTTGAAATATGTTTCAAACAGGTCAACTTTGAACTTTCTCTATAACTTATTTTATGGGATGTTTCACACCTTGAAACTTTACAAAGGTGGAGGAGAGATCTTGGAGTACATGTGGTATGAATTTCATATGTTGTTTCACTAAAATTTCAGAGATAGTCCCTGTGGAAGGTAGGATTCCTTAATGCTCTTGAAATCTCTTTCAAACAAATCAGCTTGGCACTTTCGTTATAACTTATTTTCTAGGATGTTTCAGACCTTGAAAATTTTCAAATACATAGGTGAGATTGTGGTGTAAATGTGATACAAATTTCATATGTTTGTCCCCTATACCATCAAATATATTCTCTATGGAAGGCTCCTGAAATTAGTTTCAAACAGGTCAACTTGGTACTTTAGTTATAACTTATTTTCTAGGATGTGTGAGACATTGAAACTTTTCAGAGATAGAGGAGATATCTCAGTGTACATGCGGTACAAAATTCAGATTTTGATTCGCTACAAGTTCATATATATTCCCTGTGGACGTTAGGGTTCCTGAATGCTCTTGAAATCGATTTCGAATAGGTCAGCTTGGCATTTTTATTGTAAATTTCTTTCTAGGACTCTTCATACTATGAAAATTTCAAAGAAAATAGGAAACATATAGAAGTAAGTCATGTCGAAATTTCATAATAATGTTTGAAAAATTGGATACGTGCCATGATGTACAAGTTCATTCTTGGGAAGAGGCCCAAAACAACAAGCCTTGAGAAAGTTACCATTTGAAAATTCAAATTTTGGCCATACCTAGTAAAGGAAAAAATAGTGAGCAGAACTAGTGAATTTAGAAGCAGTGAGTAGACCTGGAGAAGACATAAGAAATAAGCAGACATAGTGAAGGAAGAAGTAGCAAGCATACTTGATGAAGGTTGGTGCAACTCACAAAAAGATATTGGTGTGTCTTATTAAGTTGGTGCTTATTGGTGGGGATTGGTGTCTCTAGTAGATTGATGTCTATGGAGATTTGTAAGAGTAGGTTGGTGCCGCTCAAACAAAGAGATTGGTGTTTCTTGCTAAGTTGGTTCTTAGCGGTGGGGATTGGTGTCTCCAGTAGATTGATGTCTATGAATATTTGTAAGAGTAGGTTGGTGCCTACCAATATTTTTACCAGCAAGGATTGGTGTCTCTAGTAGGTTCGTGCCTACAAAGAATTATGAAGAGAAGTTTTGTCATTTTCTCCCAAAAGGGATTCCACATATCTTGTGTTTCGTGCTCTACCGTTAATAGACCTTATTATCACATGCCAATTTTTTTGTGACTTTTGTAAAAAAATTTGATCCTTAGATTGGTCTCTAAAGCCAACTCCTATTTGACTCCACAAGTCATCATAAAAATTGAAAAGAGCACATGTTGTACAAACACACTACGCAAATGGCAGTTTAGCGGTAAACTTCAAGATCATTTTCTGACCAGTTGGGGAAGTGATGCAGGAGCATCACTCCAACTCAACAAAGTTCCATCTATTCAACACATTAGTGCGCATTTAAGAAAGGGAGAGGCACCAACCCTCTCATTTTTCCCTTGAAATTTAAAATTGAATGTAATTAAAATCAATTAAATGTTGTAAGGCTTGGTAGAGTCGAGTTATTTCCTTTGTACATGATGTAGATAGAATTTCCTTTAATAGGCTTGAGTTGTACAGATCTCAAGCATCGCCTCAGATCTGAATTGTTAATGTTCATTCACTGTAATTAAGCCTCAATAGATAATATTTTTAATTGTGATAGGATGTCACTAAGGTAGCTTGGAGGGAAAGCACGTTGAGTCCCTCTTGTATAAATCATTGTATTGTATGCCCATAAAGGGTTCTAGCTGCAAAAATTTGATGAGAAAATCATTGTAAGCCAAGGAGAGAAGATCTGAGACTCAGTTGTAGTCTGAGCTCCCACCTTTGTAACCAAGCATTCTGGTATTAATAAAAAAGAACATATTTCACTGTTTATCAATTCCTGTGTGGTGAATGTTTATGAAGGTTATCAATGTGTATTTATGTGTGCATATGTTGTATATCTGTATTATAGGTTTCCATCTACAGGCATAAGATAGATTCCACTATTTTTTATGGGTTTGTTAAATCGTTCTGGGTTCTTTAGGCTATGAAATGAGTGCACAACGGGGTATTGGAAATTATGTAGCAAACGCAAGGAGTGTGCATCTGAACTCTTTCGAGTCAAAGGAGAACATGCCAGGTGGGCATACCAAAACATCTACAGACTCAGAGAGGAGCCTCAAGGTTGTTGAACACCTTGGAGGAGAGACTGTGCAAAGAAGGCACAAAAGACAGAGTTGTTGAACACTGTGGGGGAAGAAGCTCTACAAGTGTGCATTGAGTAGATGCAAGAAATGTATTAGTGAACCTGAAGGACTAGGATTTAGGACGAATACCCGTGCAAGGCATGCACTGGGCCAACACTTATATCAATATTGAAGAGTTCAGAGGATTTCATATAGGAAAGCACAAGGAGTGTGATAGAAGTAAAGTATTCCAACTTTACAAAGCTCAAGAGGGATAGTGCCTTTGCGCACAAAATCTTAGCAGAGAGAGAAACATAATACCGAGGACCTTTGAGGTTTGAGCCTTAGAAAAAATCAAGAGTAAGAGCGTTAAGTGCCAAGAGGGTGCAATAATTCCTTTGGATGAAGCAGAGGGTTGAGTCCCTTAGAAATCTAAGCAAATGCAAGGCTTGGGGAAAAGTAGTGTAAGTTTTCACAGTGAAAGCGCACGTGTGTGCTAGAGTCGAGGTCAAGTTACATTAGCACAAGCTATGGAAAATTAGCGCAAGGTGTGCGATGAAGACAGACTTGCTTCAAGTCCAAAATCTCAGGAGGGAGAGCACAAGTCGGGACGCAAAAGTCAGGCTTGCAGGAGAAATCTCAAAGGCCGTAGCCTTTGACACTTACAAATTTTCCCAAATTCGGGAGACCGAAGAAGCTTAGGAGGAGGAGAGAAAACACCCATTAGATCAGTTGTAAGGAGAAGATCTGGACTATTGAATTCCACTTCCAGAAACTAGAAGGAGTGTGTGAAGGAGGAGAACAGATCTCAGTCATCGGATATGAGCACGTGGATCGAAAACCGTCTGATCTAGGTGAGTTGAATGAGACTTAACCTCTGTTAAAGTGCATAGGAGAGCAGGATAGTCGAATTCCTGAAGTTATGAATCTATTTTGAACTGTCCATCATTCAGAGGGACATGTGGAAAAATGTCAGAGAGTTCGTGAGAAAGATCTCTGATAGATTGCGTAGAGAAAAGGGAAATTTTCGTGAAGTCACAAAGGCCGAAGACCGAAGTTAATTTGGATTGTTAGATCTAGGAGGACACATGGCAGATATTCATTTGTTTCGGCATAAGAGCACTTCGAAGGAAAGTGAGGGCGGAGTGTACAACTCCCAAATCCTAAATTAGCTAAGTCCATCGTGACTGTCGATCTGGGAAGGACACGCATCACCAGATCATGGACTTCAGGGAAGAGCAAGGTGAAGGTGGATCCGTTGACTGGAAGTCGTCGGAGACTCCAAAGGTAAGGAATCATCTTAGCTGTCGATTGTGGATACATGGTGTCATCTCTATCACTTTGGTGATAGGGTACTTCAGGGGAAAAGGAGTTAGGTGCGTTCAAAAGCACCGAAGCCCGAATTTGAGAAGAGAGATAGCCAGAATCCAAAGCCCATGGTCATGTGAAAAAAGAGTCTAGCATAGAATCTAGCGCTCTCTGGTTGGTGTTACTAGAGGCGCCAAAAACCGGTTGTGCGGGTAATTTAAACCTGTGTGGGTAACATCAAGGGACCTGTGTAAACTGATTTGAGGGTCTAGCAGAGGCCCGAAGAGCTGATTTGGCTTAGTATCTTGAAGATCCTTGACCGAGAGGTCACGCAACCCCTAGGAGAGAAGGTGGCTTGCATCAACTGGTATTAGAGCCTAGGAAAAGGTTATGTCTGAGGATGTGGCTGAGGGAAGTATAAACCCTCAGTGACACATAAGAGGAGAAGATTTTCATTTGCGAGACAGAAGTTGGAGAAAACCTCAGTGATGAGGGGGAGACATCAAGAAGAGATCTCATAGACTACCAGGAGGGCATAGATGAACTTTCCAATTTCCAGGTGGGAAATGAGATGAAATCAATTGGAGATGTCATAGACTTCCAAGAGGGCAGAGGTGGAAGTTCAGATTTCTAAGAGGGAAATGAGCAGAGATCAATGAGGGATATCATAGACTACAAAGAGGGAAGGACAAAACTTTCATATTTCTAGGTAGGAAATGAAGTAGATCTCATAGACTGCCAGGAGGGAAAAGGAGAAATCCCAATTTTCCAGGTGGGCAAGGGAGAAGAGATGAACCCAATGAATATTTCATATCAACAAGTAGAGTTGATGGAGGAGGATCAGAGGAGCATTCTGATCGTTGGGGGAATTCAGATATTCCTGCCAATTAGCCGAGTAGAGGCTAGTGCACAAATTTCGGATGCAACAGAAGGAAAACCAGTTGTGACTGGCATAGAGGAGAAGGTGAATACATTAAAATATTCCCAAGTAGTAACAAAAGAAGAAGAGAATTCAACATAATTGATCAAAATTTTCAGCCAGGAATTTGAACAAGAGGTGACTCCAAAACTAGAGCCTGCAACAGAGGAAGAGGAAAACATCATGGCCTTTGCTGAGTTGTACAAATAATTGGAAGCCCTGGAGAGAAGGGTGATAGTGAAAAGTAAACACATCCAACAGGTCAGGTTAGAAACAAATGGAGTAGAATTCCAGCTTGAGGAGCAGCTGGAAGAAGCTGGGAGTGCACCAACAAAAGAACTGGCAGAAGGTAATCTGTTAGAGGAGACAGCTGAACAATAACTCATTGAGGAGACTGCAGAATTAGAGTATGCATCCAAGTAGAAAGCCAGTGCCACAGGAGAATAAGGTAGCATGGGAGATCAATTTGATCTTCCCTTTGATCAACATGAGGAAATGCAACAGAGAAGAATGCATGAAGGGAGACAACTAGCAGAGAAGCTGGAAGAGGTGATATAGGAGATAAGGAAGATGATGTTGAGGTCAACACAAGAATTTGGCAGTAGGAGGAAGCCGAATAGAGGAGAACCTGCAAGAGTACCTGGGAATTAGAAACAACAACAACAACAACATGTCAGAGGAGCAGGTGGACATCTCTAAGGGAGAGTTTGGGATCCATGGGGATTTCAACAATGGAGTAGAGGGAGCCATGAGCAGGAGCTCATGATTTTCCCAGCAATGGAGTTTGATGCAGGAAAATCTCTCCACCTCAGCAAAGCACTAGCTATTCAACACATTAGTGCGCATTTAATAAGTGGAGAGGCGCTAACCCTCTCATTTTTCCCTTGAAATTTAAAATTCAATGTAATTAAAAGCAATTAAATGTTGTAAGGCTTGGTAGAGTCAATTTATTTCCTTTGCACATGTTGTAGATAGAATTGCCTTTAATAGGTTTGAGTTTTATAGATCTTGAGCATCGCCTCAGATTTGAAATGTTAATGTTCATTCACTGTAATTAAGCCTTAGTAGATAGGTGTTTTAATTGTGATAGGATGTCACTAAGGTAGCTTGGAGGAAAATCTCGTTGAGACCCTCTTGTATAAATCATTGTATTGTATGCCTAGAAAGGGTTCTGGCTGCAAAAATTTGATGAGAAAATCAAGCATTCTGGTATTAATAAAAAAGAACAGATTTCACTATATAAATCATTGTATTATATTGTATAAATCATTGTATTGTATGCCCCACATTTGTAACCAAGCATTCATGTATTAATAAAAAAGAACAGATTTCATTGTTTATCAGTTCCCGTGTGGTGAATGTTTATGAAGGTTATCAATGTGTATTTATGTGTGCATATGATATAGATGTGTATGATAGGTTTCCATCTGCAGGGATAAGATATATTCCACTATATGTTGTGGGTTTGTTGAATCGTTCTGGGTTCTTTAGGATGTGCAAGGAGTGCACAACATGGTATTGGAAACTCTGTAGCCAACGCAAGGAGTGTGCATCTAAACTCTTTCGAGTCAGAGGAGAATGTACCAGGTGGGCACACTAGAACATATACAGACTCATAGAGGAGCATCAAGGTTGTTCAACACCTTGGAGGGTATACTGTGCAAATAAGGCACATAAGACAGGGTTTTTGAACACTTTGGGGGAAGAAGCTCTGTAAGTGTGCATTGAGCAAATGCAAGAAATGCATTAGTGAACCTGAAGGACCAGGATTCAAGAGGAAGATTCGTGCAAGGCGTGCACTGGGCCAACACTTATATCAGTGTCGAAGAGGTATTAGGATTTCAGACATGAAATCACAAGGAGTGTGCCACAGGTAAATTATTCCAACTTTACAAAGCTCAGGAGGGATGGTGCCTTTGTGCACAAAATCTCAGCAGAGAGAGAAACAAAATACCAAGACCCTTTGAGGTTTGAGCCTCAAAAAATCTCAAGAGGAAGAGGGTTAGGTGTCAGGAGGGTGCAATAATTCCTTGGGAGGAAGCTGATCCATATGGATGTCAGTGGCCTCCCACCTATTCCAACTAGTTGATTTTGGCAGTTTTCTAGTTTGGCAGTTTTTTTCCTAGTTTTCAGGCCGCTAACTTGCGGGGCCGTTTTGAGGCCCTAAACAATGTTTTTAGAGATCAACACAGTAAAAAATGCTCATTACTAAATTAGAAAAAAATGTGTAGTCCTCGGATAGACCTTTCCAACGAGCTATTGTGTGCCTAAAACAGAGATCGTATGCAAAAGTTACGACCCCGGGAAGTTGACCGACTAACTTACCCAAATGGGGCCCACATGACTTTTGGCACTTCATCTTCTAGGGTTAGGTTTTTGGATTTCTAGGGTTTTTGACATTCCTGTTTATTGTAAAAAGGCCTTTAGAGCCTCATTGTAATGATCTTGATAATGAGTGCAGCCGTCACATCTCTTCTCAGAGATAAGCCGCCACCATTCCACCAAGCTTGTTTTCCGCTGCATTTTACAGTTTCAGCTTATTTCCTTATTGAATAAAAAACAAGTTTTACTGTATCTCTGTTAGTCTGTGTTAAGCATATTTTAATAATCTGTATTCATTTTGTTCTTCTCATAAAATCCATATCATTGGTATCAGAGAGGTCTTCTCCTTGTCGTCTTAATGCATGTCCCCAACGAGGTCAGGGTACAAAGAATTGGGTCTCGAGCTTGTTTCTCTTGAGGACAAAATCTCTCGCATGCCCAAACGACCTCTCATGGCAGGAGAAAATAAATATGATGGAACATGAGATCCTTTCAAAATGTTGCTTGAGGAAGCCCTCACACAACAGAGGAACGGGATGATGGATAGTTTCATGCAAATCCTTCGGCGGCTACCAACAAGCGACGCATCTTCCTCGAGCGGAGGTGCCGCACCCTTAAAGGTACAAATCAACTTCGATATTCCTATATTTGAAGGTCAGATAGACACAGATGTTGTAGACAAGTGGTTGAATCTACTAGAAGGGTTTTAAGTACCACAGTGCTCTGCATAGATACATCTAGACCAAAATGGAATTTATGGACATCTCTTCCTTGGGCACGACCTATCGACATGTCTTCAAAATCAAGCAGAAGCTCAAACAAAATACGTGAAAATTTGGGCCTGGGAACCCCTCGCAGCAAAAGCTAGGAAAGGGCGGCCCCAACCTATAGAAAAAATGATAGAGCAAAGATGGATAGTATCAGGACAACCAGTCCAAGCCACAAGAAAATAAGTACACCAGAAAGACAAAGAAAGATACCAGGAAGTGGAGCGACTTCCATAGGAGCCCTTGGCATAACACTATTGATTGTCGCTCAAAGAAGTCGTTGGTGGCTGAAGTGAAAGCCTCTGAATCAGATGCGGGTTCTGACTCTGAGTCAGAACCAAAAAGGGGAAGATGGATCATTGACGTGGAGTCAAGTGCCACCGTTGCTACCACAAAGCTCCAACCTAATGAACCAGACGAGCCAGAAGAAGGCGAGCACCTTTTCCATTCACAGATGTGGGTAAAAGGCACCCAGCTGCACTTCATCATTGATAGCGGTAGCCAAAAGAACCTCATCTCAGTAGAGGTCATCAAGAGGCTGGACCTGCCGATAACATTGCACCTGCATCCCTACACCATTAGATGGCTCCGCCAAGGAAGCGATCTCTGCGTCAGCCAACAGTGTCGACTGTCATACGACATCAAGCCCTTCAAAGATGAAGTATTGTGTGATGTTGCTCCTCTCGAAGTTTGTAATGTTATTTTGGGCCAACCTTATTTATGGAAACGCCATGCTATATATGAGTCTAGGCCTTGTAGTGTTATTATTACTTTGAACAAGAAATTGTACAGGATACCCGAGGCAGTCCCTCCTAGTGTTATTTCCTTGATCTCTGCCAAACAATGCAGGAAGGTCATCTCTCAGACCGAGAAATTTGTCTTCTTCGTGATTTTCTCTCAGAGTAAGAGAAAGATTGCAGCCACATCCAGGGCCTCTGTGACCGATCTCTCCACACAAAAGAAGCAAGTGGATAAGGTCGTGGAAGAACACTCAGATGTATTCTCCTCTCCTACTGGGGTACCTCTGCACTGCCAGGTCAAGCATCCCATCGATCTGAACCTAGGCGCACCGCTACCCAATGGGTCGATCTACCACTACTCTCTGTTAAAAAATGAGGATATCAAGAGGTAGATCCAAGAACTTCTCCACAAGGGGCACATCTGTCCCAGTTCATCACCTTGTGGGAGCCCAATCATACTGGTGTAGAAGAAAGATGGGACCTGACGACTGTACATTGATTACCAGGCCCTGAATAAAATCACAGTTCGGAACCGATACCCAATTCCCCGAATCGACAACCTCCTTGATTAGCTCACGGGGTCCAAATACTTCAGTAAGATTGATCTGAAGTCTGGCTACCACCAGGTCCCAATAGAACATACAGATGTATGGAAGACCGCCTTCAAGTCAAAAGAAGGTCTTTTTGAATGGTTGGTTATGCGCTTTGGTTTGACAAATGCTCCAATAAATTTTATGAGGATGATGGACGATATCCTATAACCTTTCACTGGTACTTTTGTAGTGGTGTATCTGGATAACATTCTCATCTACAACAAGACTTGGGTGGAACACTTGCAGCATATTCAATAGGTTTTGCACACCCTGCGGCAGCAAAAAATATATGAAAACTTGGAAAAATGCTCCTTCGGCATGGACAGGGTTAGGCTACATCATTGATCAGCATCGTGTGCATGTGGATCCAGCCAAGATCCAAGTCATTCATGACTGGCCAGCCCCAACCACACTCTCTGAGCTTCGGAGCTTCTTGGGCCTCGCCAATTTCTATTGCAGGTTCATGTTGGGATTCTCTCATATCGCACGGGCCCTCAGCCAAGTAACCAGGGGTGGCAGTAAGGAAAAATTTGTTTGGGGCCTGTCCCAACAACAAGCCTTCAATGAATTGAAGCAACGCTTGTGCTCATCCCTGGTACTTTCATTACCGGACCTGCAACATCCCTTTGAGATCGAGATAGATGCTTCAGACTATGTTGTGGGCATCGTTCTCACTCAATATGGCCACCCCATGGCGTATCATAGTGAGACACTATCAGATGTTGTTTGTAAGTACCCTACTTACGACAAACAAATGTATTCAATTGTGCAAGCCTGCCTCCAGTGGAGACATTACATTCTGGGGAAGGAGACAATCATCCACACTGATCACAAGCCACTACAATTCATGCAGACCCAAGGAAAACTGCAGAATGACCACCATCAGAAGTGGTCCACATACTTACAATAGTTCCACCTCAACATCAAGTATAAAACAAGAAGTACCAACCAAGTTGTTGATTGCCTTAGCCTACCTCTAGTCGCAACACTCACCACGGTACTAGACTCTTACAGCGATGAGACCTCTGGATGGCCCCACCTCTATGCGACAGACCCTGACTTCTCCACCACCTACCAAATGTTGGGAGAAAACTCAATGATCCCTGATTTCCATCTTCAGGACGGGTTGTTGTGTTGTCTGGGCCATCTCTACATTCCATCAAGCGAGCGCGCAAAGATGATATGGGAAGCTCACTACAGTCGGGTGGCAAGACACTTTGGCGTCGAAAAGATAGTGGCAGTACTGAAAAAACATTTCTACTGGGCGAAACTTCGACAAGATGTCGGCAAGTATATCAGGTTCTGCACCGCCTGTACTATTTCCAAACCGACCACTAAGAAATAGGACCTGTACACCCCTCTTCCTACTCCTAACAAGCCATGGGAAGCCATTTCCATGGACTACATGTCAGGCCTCCCGTCCACAAAGAGCTGCAATGACTGTGTTTTTGTGGTTGTTGATTTCTTTTCCAAGATGGAAATTATGGCCGCCTGCAAGAAGAACATAATTGTAGAGGCCACTGCCAAGCTCTTCTTTGAACGCGTCTGGGTACACATTGGGATCCCAAAAACCATTGTCTCAGATCGAGATAGTCGGTTCCTCAGCACATTCTGGTCGAGCCTCTGGTCACTGTTGGATACCAAGCTCACCAAATCCATTTCCTTCCACCCCTAGACAGATGACCATACTGATGTAATCAATCGGATGATCGTACATATCCTGCGCATGTACAATTACAAGAACCCCCACACATGGGATGAGAGTCTTCCCTATGTCCAACATAGATACAACCGAGCCTTGCATAGCTCAACTGGCCATAGCCCCTTTCAGGTGGGATTGGGATTCCAATCATTGGGCCCCATGGATGTTGCACTACCATTGGCGAACACGTCAGCTGACTCATCCCCTGCTCCACCAGAAGCTGAAAAAGCCACCCATTTCATTGAGAGGGTCCATCACATCCACCAACAGGTTCATGATATTTTACAGAAGTCCAATGCCAAGTACAAGCAACACCATGATCAACATCGGGTGCCACATAATTTCCAGGTGGGAGACAAAGTTTGGTTGCACTTACAGAAAGAATGCCTTATAGGGCCCCATCGGAAGCTTCACCCACTCCAGTATGGGCCATACACCATCACCAAGGCTGTGGGTGACAATGCTTTTGCGCTCAATGTTCCCCCTTTCCTTGGCTTGCACCCAGTCTTCAACATGGCTCTCCTTCGACCATATTTCCCACCATTATTGGACACCTCAGAGATAGCAGAGAAATTGACACCAACATAACTCAACCCTGACTGCATGCGACACGCATCCAATGATCATATTGTGGACACACAAATCAAGGGCACCTGATAGCAAAGGATCCAGCTTTATCGAGTTGTCAAAGAAGGACAACTCCTGCACCAAGGCAAGTGGCTCACCCGGGTCCAAATTCAACAGAAATTTCCTCATCTGATGGGGGAAGTCAATGCAATGGAGACCATTGCTTCTTAATGGGGGAGGATTGATCCATATGGATTTCGGTGGCCTCCCACCTATTCCAACTGGTTCATTTTGGCAGTTTTCCAGTTTGGCAGTTTTTTTCCTAGTTTTTAGGTCCCTGACTTGTGGGGCCATTTTGAGGCCCTAAACAACGTTTTTAGAGATCGACACAGTCGAAAATGCTCTTTACTAGATCATACCAAAATGTGTATTCCTCGGATAGACCTTTCCAACGGGCTATCGTGTGCCTAAAATGAAGATCGTATGCAAAAGTTACGACCCCGAGAAGTTGACCGACTAACTTACCCAAACGGGGCCCACATGAATTTTGGTGCTTAATCTCCTAGGGTTAGGTTTTTGGATTTCTAGGGTTTTTGACATTCTTGTTTATTGTAAAAAGGCCTTTAGAGCCTCATTGTAATGATATTCTTGTGAATGAGCACAATCTTCACATCTCTTCTTAGAGATAAACCGCCACCATTCCAGAAAGCTTGTTTTTCGTTGCATTTTACAGTTTCAGCTTATTTCCTTATTGAATAGAAAACCAATTTTACTATATCTTTGTTATTATGTGTTAAGCATCTTTTAATAATCTGTATTCATTTTGTTCTTCTCATAAAATCTAGATTAGAAACGGAGGGCTGAGTCCCTTAGAAATCTGAGCAACTACAAGGCTCAGGGAAAAATAGTGCAAGTTTTCACAGTGAAAGCACAATTGTGCACCAAATCCGAGGTCAAGTTACATTGGCACAAGCTCAAGAGAGTTAGCACAAGGTGTGTGCCAGATATGGACTCGATTCAAGTCCAAAATCTCAGGAGGGAGAGCACAAGTCAAGACCCACAAGTTGGGCTCACAGGAGAAATCTCAAATGCCGCAGCCTTTGACACTTACAAATTTTCCCAAATTCAAGAGAACGAAGAAGCTTAGGAGTAGGAGTGACAACAACCATTGGATCAAGTGAAAAGAGAATATATGAACCATTGAATTCCATGTCCAGCACCAGAAGGAGCATGTAAAGGAGGAGAACATATCCCAGTCGTCGGATCTGAGTGCATGGATCGA
The DNA here is from genome assembly GCA_009831015.1 of Picea engelmannii. Taxonomy (NCBI): domain Eukaryota; kingdom Viridiplantae; phylum Streptophyta; class Pinopsida; order Pinales; family Pinaceae; genus Picea; species Picea engelmannii. Next base: position 449,878 of record ML781193.1, on the reverse strand, counting down.
CAAGCGTCTGATCCAAGTGAGTTGCACGAGGCTTAAACTCTGTTAAAGTGCATAGTAGAGACAGATAGTCGAAGTCTCGAAGTTATGAATCTTGTCGAAACCGTCCATCGTCCGGAGGGACATGTGGAAAAATATCAGATATTTCGTGAGAAAGAGATCTGGGAGATTGCGTAGAGCAAAGGGAAATTTTTGCGAAGTCGCGAAGGCCGAAGACCAAAGCTAATTTGGACTGTTGGATCCAAGAGTACACGTGGTAGAGATCCGTGTGTTTCAGTAGAAGAGTGCTTCAGAGGAAAGTGAGTGAGGAGTGTGTAAAACTCCTGAATCCTGAATTAGCAAAGTCCATCATGACCGTCGATCGGGGAAGGACATGCGTCACCATATCTTGGACTTTGGGGAAGAGAAAGGAGAAGGTGGAGTCATTGATTGGAAGTCATACGAGACTCCAAAGGTAAGGAATCATCTTAGCCCTCGATTGTGTGGACACGTGGTGTCATCTTTGTCACTTCGGTGATAAGGTGATTTGGGGGAAAAGGAGTTAGGCGCGTTCAAAAGCATCGAAGCCCGAATTCACGAAGAGAGTTATCCATAAGCCATAGTCCATGGTCGTATGAGAGAAGAGTGTAGCATAGGATCTAGCGATCATTGATTGGTGTTACCATAGGTGCCAGAAAATGACTGTGCGGGTAATTCAAACCTACGTGGGTAACATCAAGGGACCTGTGTAATTTAATTCTAGGGTCTAGCAGAGGCCCAAAGAGTCGATTCGGCTCAGTATCTTGAAGATCCTTAACCGGGAGGTTGCACAACCCCTAGGAGAGAAGGGGGTTTGCATCAAGAAGAGTTTGGAAGAACCAAGAGAGATTTTTTCAAGAATTAACTCAATAACAAAAACCTCTCTCAGTTTTTATACAGGTGATATAGTTTGGGAGATTCAAATGAATCTTTACAGCCCATTTTCCAGATTTAAGCATTTAATGTTTTCCTGTTTTAGTCATCATTTTTGGGCATAGATTATGAGAATCTGGAGAATAAATTATGAACACCAAAATAGGCTTTTGTCCTGAATGAACTGAATAACAAAAACCTCTCTCAATTTTTACACAGGTGTCATATTTTGGGAGATTCAAAGGGATATTTTCAGCCTATTTTTCAGATTTAAATATTTAATGATTTCATGTTTTAGTCATTATCGTTGGGCACAGATCTAGAGATGATGGAGAGGAATTTTGGAAAACTGAAAGAGGATTTTGTTAAGAAGAAGGTAAAAGCCTCTCTCTGTTTTGTAACAACTATCATGATGCAAGAGATATGATGTTATCTTTGACCCCTATTTTCCAGAAAAGTGACTCATATATCTTAGCAGGAAGTTTTGAGTTTGTTCCTAGTTTGATGTAACTAGATCCAAAACTGTAGGATAGTGTTTGAGCTTGACCTCCTCATCTTGAGGAAGACTCTTGCCTTTATATATTTTAGCATTTTGAATGTGCA
>ML781193.1:428222-448337 GCA_009831015.1 Picea engelmannii | reverse complement strand
GCTTGGTCGTTCTTTGACTGCAACTCTCCTCCCAATGCTGACCTGCATTCACTAAAGACAAACAAAGAACTCCACATGCATTTGATCTATGAACTAACGGGTTAGAGATTTAATCAATCATACAATCAATATTCCAATAATGAAAATCTCATATGTCAGGACGGGAAAAGCAATTCTTTTATTAACTTCACAATGATACCTTACAATGATAAAGTTAGCTACTGCTCCTCGATCCTAGTCTTGGGCTCTTCTTCCACTATCTTCCAACTGGTTTTCTCTATACTTCTTTTTGCACAAGAATGGCTAAAGGTTGGGACAAAGGGAATGATCAATTGGGTATAGTTTCTTTACTATGATTCTCCTCCTTTCAAATGGGACCCCTAACCCTTCTTTATAGGTTAGAAGGAGCTAAGTATTTGGTCGAATGACCAGCTATGCATGGCCAAAAGGTTTAGTTAAATTACCCAAAGCTGTGTGTTCCGTCAGCAACTTTCCTTTTTTCATGATTTTGTAGGTACACGCGGGCTATCTTGGGTTAGCTCGCATGTACACGTGTGTAGTAATGGAGTAGGTCGCATGGGCCTTTATAAAATGGGTTTTTAAGAAGAGTTGTTCAGTAGTGTTTTGGAAAAGAAGGAATCTGAGATGGCCTGATGCCAGGTAAGCATGTCTGGTGCAAATTAGGGTTATAACAGATGCCCCCTAATCTGTGAGGTCAGAAGAGCATTTGATGGCTGAAATACATTAACAATGTTCACCAGCGTTCCAAACAAGTGAGCCCAGGGACCAGAAATCGAGAGGTGCCTTCTGGAAAATAATATTTTTCTCACCGAGGCAAGCATACCCATGCTCGGGATGAAATAAAATTATGGCTACCAATAAAATACACTATAGATCCATGTCATATAACTATATAAAGTGTAGCTGCGAGCAATACACAATGGAGCTACATCTCAAAATCAAAAAGATATACATGTAGAGTATCCATCTTCTAGAAGTTGATAAGGCCTGATGGCTGGAGATGAGGTCTTCATAGCTCGAGCAACAACTTCAAAATCTTCAAAACTCAGGTAGGAGTGTAATATGAGTGTATGACTTCACTACCCAGAGGTCTTCGATGGCTCGTCGGTTGTGGACTAGAGAATCTTGATGATCATACTGAAGGCTTCATTGATTTTGAACAAAGACTTGATTGGACTTTGAGAATGTCCGGGCATGAGGGCAAGAGACAAAATGCAGAGGGGCCGACTCAGGATTGGTAGAACTTCCCTTGGGCAATAGCATGACAAATGATGAGACTCAGGCAACATGGAATTTTACATAAGTTCACGATGCAGGAGGCAACACAAACTCTCCATATGTTTGGAAGAATAACCAAATGGAGGAGGACACAACTCTATGTAGAGAGAACAACCTCCTAAGGTCGTATTAAATCCCAGAGCTTGACGAACAAATGGAAGGATGTGCTTTGTCCAAGGGCGACTCATTGTGCTGCCAAATAAAAAGAAAATACTTTTCCCTTCCTCTTTTTGGGGTATATTTGATTTTTTTGCCTTTTTCAATAATGTTGGAAAGCTTGAAAAAGAATAAAAGAATTTTGCGTTACAAAGGAGGATCGAGTGTCGCAAACATACTAGTTCCAAGCACATGGAACACAGGGATGCTTAGGGAAAAGGGACATATGCAAGAAAAGGACACTCGGGAAAAATCCTCCAGGGGCCAAAGGTGTCAAGACGCAGAGGCAAACTACTACAGGGCTTGCATATAAGGCATGCTTCAGATGGTTCAGTTGAGAGCAACATGGATCTGGCATTAGGCCAAAGAATGGGTATGAAAATGCGATTAATAAAACACACAATGGTAACGTCCTTCGATGTAATTTTAACGAGCCCAGAGAAGGCAAGCTCGGTGGTTTTTTCTGAAAAATGTAAAAGGAGACTCCAATGGGGTACCTTTTTTGAAGGTAGTCTAGTCAGTTCAAAAAAGGGGTAAAATATCACCGATAAGATGTCTATTCAAAACCATTTTAATGAGTGTGATAAAGACAAGATTACTCGACCATTTTTTCATTTTTAAGGAATCTAAAAAAAGCTTAACTATGGACTCCATCAGGAATGTTCTTCTGGACCATTTTAACGAGTGTGAAAGAATAAGGTCATTCAGTGATCTTTTCAATTTTAGGGAGTCTGAAAAGAGCTTAACTATGGACTCCGTGGGGGTTCCTTTTTTGTAAATTTAGTCCGTCGGGCCCGAAAAAAGGGTAAAATTATACCTGAGGGTACTCTTCTAGGGGTGCGAGGCCTCTAGAGTATACCTTTGTTCGTATAGTTGACCATTCGAACCGAAAAATGGGTAAACTACCGCTGGATAGACGTGACTTCAAATTTCAGTTTAATGAGCGTGAAAGGCCACAAGATCGCTCGGCAATCTTTTCATGTTTAGAGGGTCTGAAAAGGGATTAAAAGAAGACCCGTGGGAGCTACGACTCATGTATGAAACTGGTTCAGGTAGAGCCTGCTGCTAGGCTCAGACCAAGAGTCTCTTCGATAGTTAACTTGGGAAGTCTCCCAAAAGGGAAGAAAACACAAACCACGGTCAAGTCCTCCTGCGGGATAGAAATTGTAGTCATAGCTTCAAGGATAGCCTCATCTGAAGGAAATTCAAAATCCAAGAAATCACGCAAATGAGGGTCGACAGTCCCAACGTGTGAAGTAAATTGACCATACTCCATATGACGATGGAGGTTCTAGCCAGGACTGGCCAAGTCTATCAGCAAAGAATCACGATCACGAGGGCTTGAGGATCTACTAACAATGAGATCGGACTCAAAAAGATACTCAAGCCCACTTGGACCAAGAGGGGGAAGCAAGGGCTCCAATGCCCTCATTGGATACACTAATGGATCAATGGTTGATTCCAAGTCTCAAGAAGGAAAACATGATTTCACAGGTTCCTTCTCATAAGAAATTGAACACCGAGGATAAGATGCCACATAATTAACCCGTGGTGGGGTAGAGTGTACACAAATGCTAGGAACATATAAAGGGGTAGTCTGAAATACTGTCGAATTAGGATGGTGATTATCAGATGTCAATAGTGACAATGCTTCCATTGTGAGGGAAGTGCATCACCCGAAAGAGCGTAGATACCACAGCAATCATAGCATATACATAAGCACGCCCGAGAAGCATATTGAAATCTAACGGGCCTTGCACCACTATAACATCAACAAGGACAGTCTTCCCACCTAAATATATAGGTAACCGAGGAAGAACCCCCAAATATTCATTAGGACGTTTATCAAAATCCAAGAAGTCATGCGAAGAAGACACAAGCTCAGGATATCCCAAGACTTTTCAAACCGAGGAGGATAAAATACTTATGGAAGCTCCTTCATCCACAATACATCGATAAATGTTTGTTGAATTAACTTCAACCCTTATTTGAAAGGGTGCGGAGGAAGGAAGACGAGACTCAACAAGGTCATTCCAATCAAAGGAAACCATCCTAGGGCTTGGAGGGGGTGTGCTCGGAGCGAGAGAAATGCCCCCTTGTTCTGAAAGTACTGAACTAGAAACGCTAAAAACATGGTCGGTAGACACTTCACTCCCCAAGAGAGGAGTAGGATCAGCCGGAGACTGTGTCGACGTGACCACTTTCTCAACCAATGGCTACATAGGCTGAGAGACTACATGGTCTAAAGGCACCTCACCCCTCAAAAGAGGAGTGGGATCAGCTGATGACTGCATCGACATGACCACTTTCTCAACCAATGGTTGAATAGGCTGAGAGACTATAAGGTCTAAAGGCACCTCACCCCTCAAAAGAGGAGTGGGATCAATTGATGACTGCATCGACATGATCACTTTCTCAACCAATGGTTGGATAGGCTGAGAGACTACAAGGTATAAAGGCGCCTCACCCCCAAAAGAGGAATGGGATCAGCTGATGACTGCATCAACATGACCACTTTCTCAACCAATGTTTGAAAAGGTTGAGAGACTACAAGGTCTAAAGGCACCTCACCCCTCAAAAGAGGAGTGGGATCAGTCGATGACTGCATTGGGGTGACCACTTTCTCAACTAATGGTTGAATAGGCTGAGAGACTACAAGGTCTAAAGGCACCTCACCCCTCAAAAGAGGAGTGGGATCAATCGATGATTGTATCGACGTGACCACTTTCTCAACCAAAGGTTGAATAGATTGTGAGGAAACCTGAGAAGACTCAGAATCAGAAGAGCTTGCAGATAGGGACCACAATCTTTGTACCTCTGGAATGACAGGGCACAAATGGGTAAGGTGATCTCCCTTGCAAAGCTTACAAGGGAACTTAGGCTTACGTCCTACCCATATAGGTTTCTCAACAGAATCAATGCCCCCAGCATGACTAGCAGTGGTTGGTTGTACATCTCCAACATGATTTGCAGAGGCTGGTGATGGGTTGATAACTTGACTCGCTGAGGCTACAGACCTATGACCAGTATGACTAGCAGTGACTGGAATCTTTCCCCCATCATGACTTGCATAGGGTGGGTGATTTCCCCCAACATAAATTGCAGAGGTTGGGTGTTGGTCTTCAATGTGAATTGCAAAGGTTGTCGACCTATCTACAACATGACTCACAGAGGTTCGTGATTTCTTCTTCCTATTCTTCCTCTTTCTATTTCGTTTAGACTTCCTGTTACTAGTACTTTCACCGGAGGCAGGAGAAGGAGGAGGAGAATACTTTGCTGATGAAGAAACATCAACAGGGTGCCCATGACATAGAGTTATTAACTGAGAAGCGTCAAGAGAATTTGGGACATTTGGAATGGTACCCACATTCAACCCAGGAATGTACAAAGTGGCCATCAAAGGGATGCCCACATTTCCGAAGAAAGGAAAAGCACAAGAATCCCCTTGCAAAGGGGTTCTTTGGTTGGTATCATCGAGAACTTTAGCCATGAATATCTTATGCACAGGTTCTCCCTTTGCGAGATCGTTCAATTCCGTAAAAGTCTCACACATTGACTCTGAAGAACTAGTGTTATCAAAGCAACGCCTATAAAGAGGTGGCTTCACGTTTCTAAGTGGAAGACTGAAAAGTCCTCTCAACTGGCGGAGTGGGCAGTCTACCACCCTAGGTCAGAGAACCAAATCCACAACTGACTAAATCACTATGGAAAACTCAAGAGCACAGAGCACACACTAAAAGTTCCTAAAGGAAAATCAAGCAAATGACTAACTAGTTGGAAGAACAGTTACACCAACCAACACTAGGGCAACTTACCGGTGCAAGTGCAACTCGAATACGGAAGCACCCTCTGGGTATACTTTGCAAATCATGGCCCAATGTTTTCCCTAGGTACTGCGGTATACCCCCGCGGTCACCTGTGTAAGTCCCTAAAATAAAGGCAACTAGGTTGCCATCTCGTGAACAATCATCAGACGGGTACAGTCGACAGTTGAGTGGACCACAATGAGCAGGGTATCAAGCCCAAAACCTATCAAGGGTATCGAAAGAAAGTGTTCTGGAAGATGACTAAGGACCTCGAATGGATTTGAGACCCACGAAGCTCCGTGGAAAATTCGATCAACGGAATCCCAAGACAAGTCCTCTATATGCGTTCCCCACTGCGCTTGGTTCGACTTTGGAGGGGTTATCTCCGCTACCTTTCAGCACGCGACCTCGTGTTTATCCCCTATGTTAGAGGGGGGTCTTGAATAATTTCCACGTTACTGGACTTCTACACTCCTTAGCACAGACTCGTATGTTTGTTTTATATCCTTGAAGAGTTTCCTCTCCAACCTAAATCAAGGCTCTAGCGTAATCTAGTTGATGGACCCTACAAACATAAAGTCTAGTAAATTTTAATTAGCATTCTTTTTACTGGCTTGATTTACTCAAAAGGGTACAGTAGTGCAACTAATGGTGTTAAGACTCTTGTGAAAAATGATGAAACTTATATGAACACTGGCAAAGAATGATTATATTTCTTATTTTTTTCCTTTTGAAATGCTTTTAAAATTAGAAGAAAACACAATGCTATGCTAATTTCTTTTTCTTTTTCAAATAACAATGCAAAGAATATGCCAGGAAAGAAAGAGATCTAACAAACTAAGTTTTTTTTTTTATATTTTCTTCCAATCAAAGCAGAAATCACAAAAGATTCTAAAAGAAACTGATGAATGCATGATTCAAGGCCCCCCCATGCAACTCATTTTTTTTAAAATTTCAATCTAAAAATAAGTTAAAAAAGCTAGGAAACACAAAAAATACTTTAAACGAAAAAGCAAGCTATGCTGGAATACAACCTAGGCTAAAACTGCTTATGAAAGAGACCAGAAAGAAACAAGAAAAACCCGGGAAGTAAAAACTTGACAGGGAAAAGGATGATTGCCTCCTCAAAATTTTCTAGACAGACACGTGACTGTCACTTCAATAGCCAGTGCATGCATGCGGGCTGCCCAAAGACAAGATGCGTATGCACACGTTCAGGCCCACTACAGGCCACGTGTGCCTCTATTTTTCCTCAAAAAAGGAGGACAATCAACTAAGATTAGGCAGGGAGTACTGGTATTGAAAACCAGAACCCCTTAAAGGTGAAAAAACTTACTTTGACAAAGAAGAGGCAAGAAAACTTTAGCAAAACAAAGCTAATCCTGAGGTTTTTACCTGACTATGGACTATTCAATCAGAGACCTAGAAGGACCTAGAAGATCCCTGAGAAGGATCACTTCTATAGGGGAGAGGATGATTGCCTCTTCCTAAGAAGGATTTCCTGGGATCTCAAACTTTCTGTGCAGATTTCCCATCTTTTCATATCTGTCCTAAGGTGCAGAAAATCGTGTTAACATGCCCTGAATTGTGCCTAGACTATGGGCTAGGGAATTTTCCATTTGCACTGGATTTAGCTTGCAGTTGGCATAATCAAAATATGTTTTCTCACTTTGATATTCATATTTTTTCGTTGCTTATCAAAACCTATACTCCCATGCAACTGGTCTAACCTATAGTTCCTTTTGTGTATTTTAAAGTAGAGTTTATTTAGGTGAGAAAAAGAAGGAATCTGAGATGGCCTGATGCCAGGTAAGCATGTCTGGTGAAAAATAGGGTTATACTGGGTTGGAAGAAGCAGAAAGGACAAATTCTATTGAGCATTGTAACAATTTCTGAATTTGAATGAATACAAGTGGAGATGTCCATAGTTTTTCCATACCAAAGATTCATGTGGTGATGACCCGAAGTATGTGTTTCCTTTCATGTATGTTTTTCTAGTTTTCTTTCCCTTCATCTGCAACCTTTCATATGTTTAAAATTGGATGTTAAAGGGTATGAAATTCATCTAAATGGTGCTTTAGATTCAAGATATTTTGAATTCTGTTTTTCTTTATTAACTCATCAGAATTCATCTCTTATGGTGCTCTGATTGATGTTATATGTTTCTTCTTTCTTCCATCTTATCACAACAAATTAAAAGACTAAAATTTCATCACCTACTGTTATCGGATAAATCGGTAGGTGCGGACACTAACAGATCTCCCTAGATCCACCTGGATCTAGAAAAAAATAGGATAGGACACGACTATTTCCCTAAGTTGTAGTCATTGAATCTACTAATGAGAAGGAATGAGTGACATACCTTTATATCGCTTCCTTGGGTCTCTGTTGTTCCTGCTTCGCTCCGGTGCTCTTGTGAAATCAGGTCCAAGACAACAAAAACCAACCAAAGTGAAGATAACAAACTATATTCAATGTCAACCTATGCATATGATCAATGAGATATGTAATAAAATAAGAGTGATTTTATGGGAAAGGGACATGCCGTTGTATTATATTAAATGAAAGTAGAAGATACAACCTGGTCGCCTTGATGTCGCAAGCTTCCTTTCAGTGACCCTTGGTTCCAACACACACACTTGCTCTGTATTTGAATGAAGAAGATCCAATACAACTTGATAGACCAGATAGAGTCTTCAAGCTTCTATCCAAATAGAGTTATTCACACAATCCTTTCACAAATTCTTCATTCAATCTTTCTTAACCTTTTCCATGAGAAACTTTTCAATATATAGGAGAAGGAGAGATGGTTAAATGGATGAGGATGATCCCACCAAATATGAGAAGTCAGTAGGATGCCAACCATGCGAATGCCAACTCATTTTCTAGAAGATCCCCTTCTAGAACCTTCGTGACCTCTTCTCCTTTCCAAGCTTAAAAATAGGTTCGCACGCTACCTATAGAGCAGACTGCGAACAGTTCACACCCTAAGTGTGGGTTGCCTACAATAATGAGGGATTTTCGCACCCTGTAACATAGACAGCCTGCCAATTCATCTTAAAAATGTGTTTTTGGGAGAAGACAATAGTCACTTTTCTCAGGCAAAAAGGTCATTGTGGGAGCCTGAATACAACACTGTAGAGACATCACCAGAGTGACCAAAATAATGTGTAACAGAATGCCCCCCAAAGTATGAGGCTAGAATCTGTGACAGCCGAAATACTTTGTAAACTGCGAGTGTGTGTCAGAAACAAGGAGCGCACCTAATCGGAAACCTGTAAACAACCAAGCATATGAAGAATATAATACCAGTTCTGAGGTAGGCATTCCAATGCTCAGATCACAAATGATTGGAATCATAAACGTAGGTCATGGCCACCAATCATACACCATGGATCCATGCCATCAAAATGCTACATAGCCACCAGGAATACACTGTGGATCTCTACGAGAAGACTTAAATTAAGACGACATAGCCACATGACATACAAAGTGGATCTATGTGCTGATACAAATCATACATACTCCATTGTAGCCTGGATCAAAAAGATGAGACCCAGGGTCTTCAATCCTGTCACCTGAAAGTATGAATCTATCCACATGATTACATGTGTTGAAGTCGAACATGGTAGAAACCACTTGATTACCGGTCATTGATGAAAAACCGTTAACAAGTGCGAGGGAAATCACCATTAATGTCAATGACTCCCAAGGTACCGAAGTACAATCCGAATGAATGCGAATGAATGAGATGAAGTCGAGCACTCGACAGAATCTCTCGATCAGGGATCAATGATGTGAAACCCCTGTCAAAAGAGAAGAGACCTGCCATTAAGGCATGCAGATTCTAAGGTACTAAATGATTTCTAAGTCTCATTTCTGGATAATGAGTTGGAGTCGACGAAACAAGACTCATCATAGGAGGGCCTTGATGTATCCCCCATCAATGACACGAAATAAGTAATAGATTTTGAGGAAGAAACAAAGTATGAACAAGGGTTGAAATGGACCCAAGTGAGGCCAACATAGTAAGAACGGACAACTGCAGATGGTCGACTCAATAGTGGGGCTCGTGTGAACTTCTCTTGAACATATGAATGACACGACCAAGGACTTCGCAACACTGACTCAAAGACGACCCAAGATATGACCTTGTAGCAAGCCGAATGAGAGATAAATGGATTTCTCAACCCGGATTCAAATGACGAATAGGGGGTGTCATGTTCAAGAGCAACGCTTACTGCCATTAATATGAATACGAAAACACATCCCTTTCCCAAAATTTCCCCCACCATTTCTGGTGAGTATCTCTTTATTTTTACGCAAGCTTGAGGAGGATAACATATGCTTGTTGATGTAAGCTCATCCTTCGGACGAGTCCCTCGGAGTATATTTAACGAACCTTAGAAAGGAGTGGCTCGGTCCCATTGCGTGTCTTTCGATGTTTGTTTAATGTGTCCAAGGATAGAAAACTTGGGGGTTTTTCATGTTTTGAGAGTCTCAAAAACACTTAAAGAGAACTCTCCCAGTTCCTTTTTCGTAAATAAGTTCGATGAGACCCAAAAAGTGATAAACTATCACCCGTCGAACATTTTCTTTAGATACTTTAATGAGCGTGAAGAGAACAAGATCGCTCGACAATATTTTCATTTTTATGGAGCGTGAAAAGAGCTTAAAGGATACTCCTTTAGGTTTTCCGTTTTCATGTTACCATGACGAGTATGAAAAAATGAGAAAAAGTATACTCGGTTACGTTCTCATTTATTTTCGAGCCCGAGAACGAACGAAGACCGAGCTCGAGGTTTTTCCTACAAAAACCTTAAAAAAGTAGTCGTACATGTGACAAAAAGAAAAAAAACCCGCACCCCCTCGTTCGGACTTTGAAGTTGCTATATATGCAAAAAACCATACTCACAAGGCTATTAGGGCATTAGGTTTCATAAGAAAAACAAAAAAATAATATAAAAAATCAATAAAAAAATTAGTAAAAAGTGAATAAATATGGGTAAAAAGGGCTTTTTACCATTTCATTGTGATTTTGCCAAAAACTTGCCCAACACACCTCATTTTCCCCCAAATTTCTTTGCTCGATTGTAGGAGACACAAGTGATCATTTGGCAAACCATTTCAGCGAATGAGGTAAGCTCTTGATCCTTCAACTTTTCCATGGTTTATTTTTAGTTTTCATTGGTGATTTTTAGGGTTTTAAATCCATTTTAGAGTCACACCATGCGCTCGAGCATTCTCGCAGGCGGGCCTTGTGGGACCTGCAAGAAGGTGGCCTTTAGGGCACCTACGAGAATCTCACATTGTGCCAAAGGCTCACTTGCGAGGGCCAAAACTTGGATTTTAAAGTTAAATTTTGCTCAATAAAAATTATGCAAACATTTGAAACAAGTTGTTGACTCTTCTCTCATGGATCTTGTGCAGGTGTTTGACCATCACAATGCTAGAGTGGCGAGAAAGAGAACATGAGGAGGATGATGCCATTGCTAGGAATGACCCGGGTACAGTCGCTTCCCTCCAAGATTGTGGGCTATTGAAATTCTTTAGGATTCTGGGCATGAGAGCCCAACTCAGATTGTTGGAATACCTGGTCCATATGTGGGATGTGGACCAACAGTAATTTCATGTGGTGTCCATACGCTGACCCTAGATATCGAGGATATCTATTTTCTAACGAGGTTGTCATGACATGGATACCATGCTAGCTTGACCAGTGGTCGAGGCGGTGGACTCCCTATGAGTGAGTATTGTCACTAGTATTGTGTTCCTGAGGCAGAAAGAAGTAAGGGTAAGGTTGTTGTTTGGGGGGTCCAAGATTTGACCCTGTGGACCATCTTGTTCACTATCGCATGCATGGCTAGGAGCACGGCTCCACACATGGCTCTCCAGAGCTACTTCCAATATTCCATAGAGTGTATAGAGCCTCGAGTCTTCAACTGGTCGGATGCAGTTCTCTGTAGTATGAAAAGACAATTGACGAAGTGTAGAAAGGGTGACTTGAAGCAGTTTGGGTACGGATCACTTTTGGTGTCATTCTTCCTCGAGAGGGTCCCACTGTTGTGACTATAGGTTGATTGGGGTTTACGGGCTCCACAGGATCCGAGGATGTTCAGGTGGTGCAACCTCATGGCTCGACACATAGCTGGGCCTATAATCAAGTACAATGATTCATTTTTTGACTGGCTAAGGCCCCAGATGCTGATGATTTACGACTACGCATACGCTGGTTTGGATTTTCGAGGGGATCCGGATTTGGCCCTACTTGAGGATGCTTAGTGGGGTGATTTAGGTAAGAAGTACACATTTTTTCTTTTTAAATGTTTTTGCAAGTTTTATCATATGAAATGTTTTTATGTTTGTCCAAGAACTAATCAAAAAATCTATTTTTGATGACACAGATATGGGGCCATATCGACCTCCAGGAACGTCTCCTATTCAACGGTGAGGAGAGGCGGCTCCAGTGGCGAGATGGAATGTCAAAGACTACAAGACAGTGGAGCAGAACTTGGAGGGGTTGACTGTGGACATCCCGAATATTGCTATTGGGGAGATCCCTAGATGTTACTAGCGCCATACTGTGGGCGTGTCCGAGTCTATCAGTCGACTGCTTCGTAGGGTAGCCCGAGCAGTTGTGTGTTATCGGGAGCGTCATCCATGACGCTATTTTGTAGAAGCTATGGGCTTCGTATTTTGAGATTTTGGTCCTTGGACATAAAAATTTTGTAAAAACTTTTGGTCGTTATATACATATATACAGCTTCTACTGACTTATTTTGTGTTGTGTGATACATGTGATGTGTGATTGGTTTATAAATGGCCCAAATGTCTGTCTAACACATAGTTAGCTAATGCATCGGTCAATGTATTTAGACATCTAGGAATGTGTTGATACTCAATATAATCAAAATAACGTTCCAAGAGGAAAATTCGTAAATATACCCGTAATAAAGTAGGACTTTGAATAGCATAGACCTTACTTAGCTGTAGTACTACTAGCTATGAATCGAGTCGTATAACTAGGTGGCGGATGCCAAGTGAAATAACATCAATCAACAATTCGATGACGATGTTATATTCTGCAATATTATTGATCGCATGACCAAGGCACACACCTCACAGACTAATAAGTTCATTTGTAGGTGCGTAAATTGCCCATGCAATAGAAGCAAGGTTCTGAGTACTATGGCTAGCACCATCGGCAAAGCTAATGTGGGGTAGTGAAGACTCTGACATCTGGAAACCAAGCACAACGTAACATAAGCGGTCAAGGGAAGAGACCAAATAACGAAAAAACATACTACAGTAACACACAAAGAGTATGATACAATAAAATACAAGCACTCATGCACAGGTGATCTTAGGCATAGTACTTATTTAAGTACAACCCATTTTTGGGTTCACTCAAAGGGATACTGTCGTAGTCCACCAACTCATAAGCTCCTTTCTCCAAAACGCGTCTGATGATGTAAGGACCTTGCCACATAGCTTCAAAATTTTTGGCTCCTAGCATATCCCGATCACCTTGGCAGAAAATGCATGGCCTGACATGTTTGTCGTATTGGGCTTTGACGTGTTTCTTCTAGGCTTCTATAACTAGGGTGGCATTGCGATGGGTTTTTTCTAATTGCATGAGATACAATAGATGTTCTTCTTCGGTGGAAGTGTTTGGGAGAAGTTTGACGGCTAGTTTTAGGGAGGGTATCTCACATTCAATCGGAAAGATGGTTTCTAGACCATAAACTAACTAGAATGGTGTAAACTCGGTAGCAGACTTAACGGATTTTCGGTAAGCCCACAATGCTGAAAACAACATCGTGTGCCAACTCGTTTTGTGAATCCCTATCATTCATCGAAGCATGGTAATGAGGACCTTATTTATTGCTTCGACTTGGTCGTTGTCTTGTGGGTAATAGGGTGTTGAGTTTTCATGGCGAAGACCCAACTTTTCAGTGAGTTTGGACATCATGAAGTTTCTAAAGTGGCTACCATGATCAATAACGATATCCCGAGGAACACCAAAATGAGCAATGATGTGATTGAATATGAATAATGCTGCAGTCTTTCCGGTATTGTCGAATGTTGGCATCGCCTCGGCCCATTTCGTAAAATAATCTACGGCTACAATAATGTATCCATGCCCCCCGATCGAGTGAGGGTGACATGTCATGAAATCGATACCCCATTTCGCAAAAGGACCAACAAAGACCACAGGGTGTGATTGTATTTTATTGTTGTAGGTTTGGCAAGTGTGGCATTTTTGGACGACAATTATACAATCGTTTAATGAATAAGGCAAAAAATACCCTGCTCATAAGATCTTTTGGGCAATAGCATACCCAGACATGTGACCACCACAGGCTCTAGAATGGCAGTCATTTAGGGCTTTCTTGGCTTCGTCAAATGTGAGGCAACGTCGAAAAATGGAGTCAATCCCACTACGATAAAGAGTATCACCGAGGATAATATACTGATGGGCTTGGTAGCGTATTCGACGATGGTCAATGCTGGACAAATTGGGCTAGAAATGATGGGTTTGGAGATATATGATGATATCTCCATACCAAAGGTCATCGGAACTAATCAGGAAAATGGATTCATCGGGTAATGAATCGGTTGCTACATTTTCCATCTCAGAGCAGGGAAGGTTGCATATCAACTCAGAAAACACCAAGGATTTCTTGGACTTAGCACGTTCGAATTCTAAGTCAAACTCCTGGAGTATTACAATCCATTTGGAGTATTTCCCCCCTAGCAATTGACATGTAAAAATGTGCTGCATAGGGTTGCAGTTAGAAATTATCGTAGTCTTGCGAGAGAGGATATAGTGTCAGAAACATTGAACAACTTGGACGACTGCCAAGGCCAGTTTTTCAACATGTAAATACTTGGTTTTGATAGTCGTGAGACTCTAACTCAAGTAATAAATGACATGTTCATCATGAGAATCATCCTCCTGGATGAGAAACACAGCGATGGTATAGTCCGAGGCTGTGAGGTAAAGGAAATAATCCCAACTGTAATCAGGTGGGAAGAGTAGTGGGGTACGTGTCAAAGACAGTTTCAAAGATTCAAAAGCCTTGTTGGCAGTGGTATCCCATATGAACTCAGAACCTTTCTTGAGCAGTCATGTAAATCCAAAAGTTAGCTCAGCATAGTTTTGGATGAAACGACAGAGAAAGTTTACCTTCCCTTGCAAAATTTGTAACTGGCGAAGTGAGGAAGGAGGAGGGAGATTGAGAATCGCCTCGACCTTCAAAGGATCTACCCTAATCCCTTGATGTGAAACAATAAAGCCTAGAAGTCGGTCGGATTCTACGCAAAAAACACATTTGTGGGGATTCAAGCCTATATGGTAAAACCGACATCGAAGTAAAATGGCGCGGAGGTGTATTGGATGATCCACACAGCGCATGGAATGAGTGGGTTAGTCATCAAGATATGGCTGCACAATATGCTTTATATCATGGAAGGCATAAGACATAACATGTTGAAAAGTTACGCCAGCATTATTTAAACCGAATGGAAGTTTCCAGTAGGCGAAAGTGCCCCAAGGAAAAATAAAAGCAGTCTTTTGTTGGTCTGCAAGTACAATATTGATTTGATTATATCCATAGAAACCATCCATCAGAGAGAAGATTTCACTTCCGGCACAATCGTCGATGATCTGGTCAATGAAGGGGGTAGGAAAGTTGTCTTTAGGACAAGCTTTGTTAATGTCCCTATAATCAACGCACACAAGGATTGGACCTTGTTTCTTGTCAATCAGAACAAGATTGGAAACCTAGTCAATTAGAGCCACAGGGTAAATAAAGCCAACTTTAAGAAGTTTCTCAACTTCAAGCTTGATAGTGGCTGCTTTACGTGGGTGGACTGGACGAAGTTGTTGCCGGATGGGTTTAGCGCCCGGGTATGTCTTAATCTCATGTGCAACAATGTCGGGGTCAATCCCTGACATTTCTTCATAGCTCCACATGAAGACGTCACAAAATTCTTGGAAAAGAGACTTGTAGGTGACAACTTCGTCATGGGAACACGAATCTCCGATATGCACATTTTCGACAACTCCAGGTTTTATGGATATGTCGAGGGGGATGGTGGGTGAGATATTACTTAAGTTTCCTTCGTAGAACATATCGTGTGTAGACTTGGGAACAGTAGAAATGATGACAACGGTCGACGGAGTCGAGATTCGTTGGTAACCCTTGATGGTGTGTTGTTCTAGGAAGAGGATGGAATGATGATTTCCATCATCTCAAGGGGTATCTTCTACAGACATAACAACCATAATCATCTCGTCTGTAGGAAAAATGACATGGAATGGATCTGGAGATAAATCACCAAGAGAGGGGGTTGCCGATTGAATGGCTTGATAAGTGGATTTGACCAGACTCAAAGGCATTTTGTCGCCATAACGAAGATGATCGTCGGGGTTGGGTACCATCCATGGGTCGTAAGATGCAGGGGTTCCGTGAATAGAGGTGGGTATCATGTTGATCAAGGCGAAAAACGGATGTGGAACATCGGGTGGTGGTATGGGGAAAGTACCCATTAACGAGGAATCTTTAAGAAGACCCACACCGACGTTCTCATATCCGGGGGGGGTTGCAATGAATGGTACGTTGTTGGTATGTGCATCAAAGTGAAAGAAGGCCAATTGGTATACGGTAATGAATTTTCCTTGATGTGGGAAACACACGACCCAGAAAAGAGTGGACACAACTGCACGCATGGAATCAATCCAGCTACGACCAAGGAGAAGGTTGTAATCGAGAGGAGCGTCAAAGACCTCCACTTCAACTTGGACCATTTTTCCTTCTAATGTAATATGCAATGAAGGGAGGAAACTGTAAGGCTTAAAACCAGAGCCATTGAAGGCTTTGAGAGTGTTGTGGGAATCAGTCAAAGGACAAGAGCCGATGGCTTTCCAGCAAGTAATAGACATGACACACATCGAGGCACCCTCATCAATAACTGTTATACAGATGTTCTTGTCGGAGACAATAACTTGTATTTAGAATGCGAGTTGAGGGGGTAACCTTGGAATGTGATCTTTCAAGTAAAAAATTATTAAATTTGTATCCGTAGGGTCGATTCCACCAATATATTTCAACAGTGCCTTCCGTTGTATAGGACAACTCTAAAGGACTTCGAGGGCTGACATCGCAGACAGTGCTTGGGCCAGATCTTCAACAATACTGTAGTTCTGGGCGACATGTGCATGAGGATTGAAAGCCGATTTTCGAACAACACCCTTTGGAGGATGGCGAAGGACTGTATCTAGGCTCGGTCGTTCGAGATGAAGAGGACCGTTGGTAGGTGGAGTCGTGGGAGATGGTTGGACCAACGAAGGAGGTATTGCATCAACCTTCTCTTTGGAGGAATAATAATCTTTGGCTCGAGTGGTAAGTTTGATGTCATTCTGCTTTGAATCACTTGTACACACTAAGACATAGGATGTATTGGAGAGGGAAGGTTGGTCATGAATGACCAATTGGGCCTGTTGTTGAGAAGGGAAGGGTTGTGACAATACGACCGGAGTGGGTGGTTTCATGGTTCCTTGAAGGAACTTCATAACCTCGGCTCGTCGTGGACAATCCTTAGTGTAGTGATCATCACCACATATAAGATAAGGGTATCGGGGTTTGTGCTTATCCCTATCATCAACAGGTGGGGTTTTGGTTTTCTCAATTTGTGGATTATTTTTATCCTCCTTGTTCTTACCCTTTCCCTTTTTGGATTTATTTTTTCGGGTGGGGGTATATTGGACAGAGTTTACCTCAGAAGTCTTGCCGGTGGGAGGGGTAGGAGACAGAGCATTTTGAACATTAGAAGAAATGGATTCGGGGTTGTTTCTAGAGGTTTGGATGGAATGAGGTTGGGCATGGAAAGTGCCAATCACACTGTCAGCTGCATGAGAAGCAATAGGAGTAGTTGAAGTAGTAGAAGTAGAAGGATGAGATGTGTTAGGGAGTAAGTTGTAAAGAGTACCCGTTTGTGAGTAAACGAGGTCTAGGTATTGGGCACGACTGATTGCTTGTTCTTCTGTGACAACTCCACCCATGGTGATGTCATGAGCGATGTCATTCACGAATGATTTTGTGAACCATTCTGCCAACAACTGATCGAGAAGTTCGAGTTTGATGAGACGTCGTCTCCGTTGCCACTCATGAATGTGATCAAAGATATGAGTGGATTTGGTTTGCTTGAAAGAACTCAAAATCTCGGTTCTCGTTTCGTAGTGGATCAGTAACTGGTAGTGGGTGAGGAAATCCATAGCAAGGGTGTTGAAGTTAGTGAAGAAGCCTCGTGGTAATTCTATATACCACTTCGCGACAGAACCTGTGAGGGTTTGATGAAAAAGGTGTAAACGAATAGAGTCATCCATCAAGGATTTGGATGAGCACCAAAGGTGAAAAGTCATTACATGATTGTTTGGGTCCTCTCCTGACTTACCATCGAATTTAGGGATGTCGGATGGTAATTTGGCCAGTATGGCGGGCCATTAAGGAGAGTGATAGATCGGATCATTTAAAATCCTTGAAAGATCAGGGAGGTTTAGGGTGGCTAATAAGGGTAACTGTCTATTTACATGTGGGTACTAGTGACTTTGGGGAGGGAGTCCCATCGGTAGACCAGTGGGACCATAAGTAGTTTGCATATAATGCGAAGATCTGGGCAGATTCGGTGGTTGGTGTGGAGGCAAGTAATTCATAGGGTTGTACCCTTGAACAGGGGCGTGGGCTTGAATTTTTGAGCCCCAAATAGGATTAGACGTGCCTGGATATGGTTGGCCTATACTAGGGGGTATGATGGAGCTAGCTTGAGACTATTTCCCCCCATTCGAGTGAGGATTATGTTGTATAAGATGATTCCAATACTGGGCCAAGGATGGAGGTATATTTTTTCCATAAGGTGGGGTCAGTGGGGGTTGTCCTCCAATCGGGAGTTGCGTCCTAGTTGGGATTTTTCCTGCAAAAGGGGGTTGGGTTTGGCCTCCTTGGTGAAATTTTCCACCTACAGGAATCTGGTAATTAGGTGTGAAAGACGGGATGGTGCCACTAGGATCAGTGCCTCCGATAGAGGATGGAAGAGGTCCTCTGAAAGGGGGTTGATGAAGTGTCGAAATGAAACCGGGAATGAGATGGTGCCCAGAAGGAGTGAGAATGACAGAAGTCCTGGATGAGATTTGTGTAGGAGCGGGAATAGAAGCATTCAACGCATGATATCCGGGCAGGAGCATTGGGGTGAATCTAGGCAAAAGCAGTGTGCCAATGGGGGCTTGGCTAGCCGCTGTAATCCTGGTGTGAGGATTCGTAGTATCTGGGACCATTGTGTAATGGACCGTTTGTAGAGGGATAGTCAAGATGTGGTCAAATGATGGAGTGTCTGTACCAGGAAAATAATATGCAGTAGTAAAAGGTACTGCATCTGGATCAGATGTTTCAGGCAGCTCAGGTGCGACAGTTATATCAACACCTGCTCCCGAGCCAAAGAGATCCCTTCTTAAAATGCCAGTAGTCCACAAAGGATCTTGACCCTCGGGTCCTATGAAAGGTCCAATTGGTGATCCAGAAGACTGAACAACTAGATCTCTGGAAGAATTCACTTGAACAATACGTCTCTTAGAGTTGGTAGGAAGTCAGAAGTCCTCTCAAGAATTGGTAATTCAGAACCATTCTAAAGATTTATTTCTTTCCACTTGTGGAGTGGCAACATCTTGGACTTCACTCTATTGAGGAGATCCCTCCAGTGAGTTGGTAGGCAAGGGTTGAGAACCTTCTAGATCTTCTGGGGGTAGGCCTTGCATTCTATGTGAACGACGTGGAGGGTCAATTGTGATCGAGTTAGAATCTTACGAAAGAAATTCTATGGCCAACTTGGGTAAACAAACAACACGCGCTAGTAAAATCTAGAAAGAAAAACCAAGCAAACAAGACCTTCCAATTCCGAAGTCACTAGTTGTTGATGAAATCCAACGTCGTGGTGACGAGACAAGAAGGGGTTGGGTGTTGAAACAGAACTTAAATTTTGTTTTTCTTGAACAAATTTTTATTTTCCTGGAGTCTTTGCACTATTAAAAAATTTCAGATCTAATGAATTTGAAATACACTTAAGGCTTATTCTTGGAAAAAGAACGATTGAAAATTAATCAATGAATGTTCCAATACTTTCTCGAATAATATTCTAATGAATCACAATGATAAAATTTGAAGTTTTCTCTAAAATCATATCGGGATGTCGGAGTTCGCGGTTTGATAACAACAAATTTCAGTACACATTAAGTCCCGATCTCCCGACCTCCGATTTCCCGATACACTAATATTCTATTAATCCATTATTTTCCTAAATCTCATTTAAAAAATCAGTCTTAACCGTTAAGTCAATCATATCGGAAAATCGCGTTTCGCTGTTCGAATGAACAAGTAAACTTGACATCGTTTTTTCCGATTTCCCGATCCCCGATCTAAATCAATCCTTAATGAGAGTCTGATTATAAGCTAATTAACGCTAAACATGATTAAGAGTAGTGAATCATATCGGGAAATCGCCATTCGCGATTCCGCGAAGGAAAATTTCACGTCATTAGAAATCCCGATCTCCCGATCCCCGATTTCCCGATTTCCGAAAACTTTTAATTAATAAAACTTTGAAAGGATAATCCAGATTTATTAAAATAATGGAATGATTAACTGAATTAATATATTGCATTCTCGGCGATCGGGGTTTTACGACATCTCGCTTTCGTGTCATCAAAAATCCCGAAACTCCGATGAAAAAATAAAAATAAATAAAAATAAATAAAAGACATATACGAGACAGGTGTCTGTTATACATTCAAAAAAGAAAA
>ML781193.1:404513-424128 GCA_009831015.1 Picea engelmannii | reverse complement strand
ACAAAGAGAAGAAAGACAGAGACAGTTGAGAAACTGAATCTGACCGACCCTTCCTTGTCCTTTATTTCGAAAGAAAACACTATTATTTTGGATGCCTAGACGGTGTGTTTTATAGCCTTAAAACACAAACTCTGGAACAACATTGGGCTAGGGTGGAAAAGTTACGTTGACGAACTGCTTAACAGACTTACACCCTGGTGCAAGCTCCCACACACAATCATGGGTATACCCTCAAAGGAGCCCGAGTGAGTCTCGTCAACGTCGATTCCAGGTACCGGGAAGACTTACCCCTTCACAGTCACCTTGTGTAAGACCCTAAGAAAATAGGCTACTAAGGTTACCACCAACAACAATAATTCCTGGGGGAACAGTCGACAGTCTGAACCACACGCAAGGGCAGGGTATCTAGCCTGAAATCATCTTGAGAGGCTTCCACTCATCATTATGGGTATACCTTCAAGTGACCCCCGTAATATGTGCAATCCTACATCGATATCAACAAAGCAGGGTGAGTAACTATGTCAATCTCAATGTGACCTCGGGTTTGACCCTTGTGTGAGAAGGGCTTCCCAGGACAGAATGCTGCAAATGGAATTTGACACTCCTTATCACAAGATACTATTGTGTGTTTTTTTCTTTGGAGAGTGTGTCTCACTGCCTATTCCAAAGCTCTAGCCTAGCTAATGTTGGTGTAAAAGAGCCCTAGAAAAAGTTACTAGTTGAATTTTAAAATTGTGCAATATCATTAAAGGTTGTTTTTACCCAAAAGGAGATGGAAACGAAACCGATGTTGTGTGAGACTCTGACCCAACAATGCATAAATAGGAATGAATGATACAAATTTTTTGTTCGATGAATCCTATTTACAGGAGGGAAAGAGGAGTTTTCTAGAACAATACGAATTACGATATATGATCTTCTTTGAAATGTAATATCAAACAACCATGAACAATACAAATTCCCTATTTGTTCTCTTTCAATACTTGAATGCCAATATTTTTGAATAAAAAGTTGCTTAAAAAAGAAAATGTCTTTAATTTTTGTTAGAAACCAAACAACAGGGGTGGAACTAAGAAAAAACAAGCAACCAATGAAAAAGAAATACACAACAAACACCCAAACCAGTCTTTCAATGAAGACAAAAATAACAAACTGACAAGACCAGTCTCTTCAAATGCACATGGGTAATAATTTTCCAAGTAATAAGCAATTGAAAAGGACAATTAATCTCAACTTTTAATCCAATCAAAGGCTCTTGACCAAACAAGCACTCAGATTTCTAAACCGGAGATTATACCCTTGTTGCGGAAAGGTCAAGAGGTAAAGATTGAGAAAACATGATCAAGAAGAGCTTTCAATTTTCGGAAACTAATCATTCACAAGACTTGAATTCAAGAAACATTCAATCACTGGCCAGAGAAGTTCTTCCTAGACACACAAACAAATCTGGGCATCTGAGAACACAAAAGACTTAATCCAAAAATTTTGCAAGTGGGTTCGCAGGCTGGCAGTGGGGTACAGTGCGAGACTCAAGGATTCTCGCAGGCTAGACATAGGCAGAATGCGAGAAGTTCACACTGAACTAAACAACAGGGTGCGAACTTTAGTGGTTCTCGTGGGATATATAAGGGTGCAGTGTGAGAAGGTCTGTAATCAATCAAATTTTGGAAAAAAGACAAAACTTCTGAGGGAACTTCTGGATCTAGGGAGTCTGTAAGGGTATCCTCAAGACTTAGAGATTGATGGGAATGAAAAATGGTAGGTTAAGAGAAAATGGCCAAGAAAAAACCACCAAAAATGGGTTGTATCCCCAGTGGAGTCGCCAATTTTGTTATCGGATAAATCGGTAGGTGCGGACACTAACAGATATCCCTAGATCCACCTGGATCTAGAACAAAATAGGACATGACACGACTCTTTCCCTAAGTTGTAGTCATTGAATCTACTAATGAGAAGGAATGAGTGACATACCTTTATATCGCTTCCTTGGGTCTCTGTTGTTCCCGCTTCGCTCCGGTGCTCTTGTGAAATCAGGTCCAAGACAACACAAACCAGCCAAAGTGAAGATAACAAAGTATATTCAATGTCAACCTATGCATATGATCAAGGAGTTATGCAATAAAATAAGAGTGATTTTATGGGAAAGGGACATGTCGTTGTATTATATTAAATGAAAGTAGAAGATACAACCTGGTCACTTTGATGTCACAAGCTTCCTTTCAGTGACCCTTGGTTCCAACACACACTCTTTCTCTGTATTTGCATGAAGAATATCCAATACAACTTGATTGACCAGATAGAGTCTTCAAGCTTCTATCCAAGCAGAGTTCTTCACACAATCCTTTCACTAATTCTTCATTCAATCTTGCTTAACATTTTCCATGAGAAACTTTTCAATATATAGGAGAAGGAGAGATGGTTAAATGGATGAGGATGATCCCACCAAATATGAGAATTCAGTAGGATTCCAACCATGTGAATGCCAACTCATTTTCTAGAAGATCCCCTTCTAGAACCTTCGTGACCTCTTCTCCTTTCCAAGCTTAAAAACAGGTTCACACCCTACCTATAGAGTAGACTGCAAACAGTTAGCACCCTAAGTGTGGGTTGCCTGTGAGAATGAGGGATTTTCTCACCCTGTAACATAGGCAGCCTGCGAACTCATCTTAAAAATGTGTTTTTGGGAGAAGACAACAGTCACTTTTCTCAGGCAAAAAGGTCCTTGTGGGAGCCTGAATATAGCACTGTAGAGACATCACTAGAGTGACCAAAATAATGTGTAACACCTACCTTGTCTTTGCTTCCTTGAGAACTCTACCTACCATACATGGTTTCAATTATTTCTAAAGTTGACTCCATTTCCCAACAGGTTCCTTTCCTTCTTGCCAAAAAACCTCATAAATATTTCATCAAATCAAAACCTAGCCATTAAACCTTTAAAGAAGATCCATCTTACAAAAGACCAAGTGACAAGAGATCTCTATCTCTGAACTAAAAGGGATAGTTTTTAGTTTTGAAGTGGTTTTGTGGTTACCTTTGTAAGTTGTCCCTTTAGCTTAGAGACAATTTACTTAGTGCTAACATTTTGGCATTGGTGCCAGGGAACAAAGGTGAAATCTTCCCTGGGATAAAATAAAAAGTTCAGATCTGATTGTTGATGGTGGACAACAGTCAGACACAAAGAGGATGAAAATCATCCATCTAGTGACTCCATTATCAATTGTATCCAGATGATAGAATATCAATGGTGACTCCACTGTCTAAAGGTTTTAAAGCTCGAAGAAGGTACTAGTGACTCCATTGGATTTGATGAAGAACTCAGATGCTGCTACAATTGTTTCAAGGTATGCATGTTTGGATTTTTCACAGATTTATGGTTTTCCAAATCCTTTACCCAAGGATGAATATTGTTTAAGAAATGGTCCAAAATTTAATGGTGAGGATTTGAGTTTGACTTTGAAGCATATATCAAAATTTCATGAATTTACTGAGCTTCTTAGAATAAAAAATGAAGATGTATTCCTTAGGTTGTTTTATGATTCGTTCCAAGGAAAATGTAGAAGCTAGGTTGAAGGTTTACCCACCAAATCCATAAGATCTTTTTCAATTTTTTGGGTTATTTTCTTGGAAAAATGGATGGAAAAAGAAGAATTTGTAGCAGACTCACTTTACATTCAAGGTTTTAGAGAATGGAATGATACATACACCGATGATAAAATCCACTTTTTGTATTCTTATTTAAATTCATGTAAATGCAATTCAGAAGATAAAATCCAATTTTTGGATGAATTCTTCAAGGACATTGAGAAAGAGCTTGAGGTTTTAAAAGATCAAGAAATACCCCAACTGTTCAATTTCAGGGTCTTTCTTTTGAAGCTTCATTTCAGCAGAACCAAAAAGATACATTATTGTCTTTTCCCTTTGATTTCAAAGATCCTATAGTGGAATATATGGAGCAGTGTTTCAGCTTAAATTTTTCAGCCATTTTTTCCCCGTGGAGACAAATTACATCATGAATTGTCTTTGTTGTTACATGTTCCATTATTGATCTTGTTGAAGCACAGTAATGAAGCCATGTTAGTTGAAAAACTACTTGACTGGTTGAATTGGCATTTCAATGTTATTAGATTCATGAGTTGTCTTCAGTAGATTAGAGTAGTATTGTGTGTCAATAAACTCACAGTTGAGCATTCTTCAGTAGTTTTTAATTCAGTTTGATCATTTAGTTTATAGTCAACAAGGTGAAATAAATTCAAGTTCTAGTTTTCAGTTTGGATTCAATTGCTAAATGAGTTGGTCATAGGGAATGGGATTAGCCCAATGGATAAGGCACCTGATTTATTGTTCTTTGCTGCCTCACGGGGAGGACATCATCCCCATTGGAGGTAATGTTATCACCGTTGGCGCAATATTGATAAGACCAGGGTCCTCAGGTTACCAATAAAATGTACCGTGTAGTCTAGAGAACTGGAATTTTCATCTCCTCCGAAGAGAAGAAGTCTCACCCGAAGCGCTGCTGAGACTTAAAGATAGGGAAGGGAAAGAAGAATACTTAGGTGGGTTCACAGAACCTTCAAGATTCATCCTGATCTTTCGTAAGACATCTAACAACAGAACATTCTTGAACTCATATACGTAAGAACTGAAGCTACTTAGGTTGTGGAAAGCATTCATGTATAGAAAAATCATGTGAAACTTATTAAACATAAAGAACTATTGTAAATATACAATTCAGTAGTATAAACACAAAATGACACAACATATTTTGAAATTTTGGATCCTTGTCATATATTATCTTCATATCTTTCTCAGTTACAACCTTAGAGATACAAAGTAGTTCTATGTTATAGACTCTTGGCTCTGGACCCATGTCGTAGAGATAAAATTCCCAAAATGGTGTACAAATTACATTACAGAACTCAAAACCCGACTTCTCAACAATAGACAACAACAACTATGACCAGATCTAACAACAAGGGGAGAACCAAACCGAATCGAACCCTTTTTCAATCATACTCATCCCTATATATAAGCTAAGTCATGTCTTCTAGATTTGTCTTGCATTCTTTATTGTTCTATTGCAACTTATTTTTATTTGTTGGCGTTGCGTTGTCCTTTTCATAACTAATTTTTGTTACTTTTCCTTTCTTTGTTTTCCATCTTCTTATTTATCTTTCACAAATCGTACTAGACAAAAAATGGGACTGTAGTCCTTCTTGGGCAACTCCTTATCCAAAAACGAAGGGCCCAACAAGCTCATACCACAAGCCTTGACTCGCCCTTGATTCAAGTACTCGACTCTTTCGTAGCTTCCAGGAGCAACTGTTGTTTTCCCTTGTCCTCCTTTTCCTCTTTCCTTTTCTCTTTTTCTTGTGCTTTATCTTCTTCTGCCTCTTCAAAAGAAGGGACCAACTCTGGGACCAACTTTAAGGCCCAATTCTTTGCTTCTTTAAATATTCCAACTTTATCGTGTCGCGAAACAAGGATTTGGTGGTCACAGCTACGGGTCTCAGGGACACACAGGGTTGCTCACTCTACAATATTCGAAAATCGCTAAGTGCTTTGTGAAAATAATGCATTCTACGATGAGTTCTCAGAGCCTTATATTCGGTCTTAGCTAGAAAGTTCAGTAATAAATGTTTTTCATCATGACCCTATGGACGCAACTTGGATCTGAGTTGTCCAACGGGATGGGTTAATGGGGTAAATCCTATTGGGAGATTCTGTAATTTACTGTGCAGGTTGGATAGGGACGTGGTCAATTTCAAACCTTTCTGTTTGACGGATGGGAATCCCGATGCGAATACTGATGGCAAGTTCACGTATCGTGGCTTTATGGCTTAACTGAATTCAGATGGAGTATCGTAATGTCAATAAAGGCTGTGACTAGACTAGGTTTGTGTGGCACATGGACTCATATTGCATTCGGATTTGTTCTCCCTCCGACCACAAAGGGGTCCCCATCATATTAATGACTTTCATTAATGAGTTCTTTACACTTATGATCCTATGATGTTGAGTAAGCAGTTCTGCATCAAACAACACTTGAAAAAAAAGGGAAATTAACTACATGTCGTGGCGCAACACTACACACATTGACTTTATTAACTGAATTTACAAAAATTGCGGAAAACTCAAATCTAACTATTATACATGCTCCTTCGGACAAGAGAAATAGTCCTTTTAGCTCAGTTCTAAGACATATAGGGTTTTAGTCGAGCGCCATTCACCCATCCATGCCGCAACATACCATCCAGTTGCGCGAGTTTGACTGCTCCAGAATGTCGAATCTATGCAACTATAAATGGTACCAACCAATGCATGCGCAACTTTCCAGGATGCTTCTGGTACTGACTGTCATAGAGTAGGACCTTGTCTCCTTATGCAAATACTTTAGTATTAATGTGTTTGTCATGCCAATCTTTTTGCCTTGCTTTCTCAACTGAATGATGGAAGTCTACTAAAAACTTGGTCTCTTCAAGTTCTTGTAACTCCATGAGTCTCTGCACAACTGATTCTTCCTCCAACATATGTGTGATCTCTACAATGTACAAACTCAGAGTGATGAATTATGCAGGCACCACAGCCTCTTTCCCATAAACTAGCTAAAATGGCGTGTACCTGTGGAGTTTCTTTGTGGTTTTTCTGTAAGCCCATAGTACTATTGGAACTTTGTCATCCCAATCTTCCTGGTTTACACAACAGACCTTTGTTAACCCTCTCGCTAGAATCTTGTTGAATGCTTCTATTGTTCCATTGGCTTACGGGTGGTAGGGGTTGCTTTTGTGATGCTAGATCAAGAACTCTGTTGTAAGCTTTATTATAGTGATACTAATAAAATGAGCTCCCTCATCACTAGTTAGACTCCTAGTACATCCAAATCGAGTGATAATATTCTAAAAAATGAACCTAGCAGCAGTATCGGTCAAGCAATCCTGAACAACTACTGCCTCAACCCAATGTGTAAGGTATTTAGTTGTGGTAATAATGTACCTAGCCTTTGAATACTTATCTATGGGGTTGATTGTTCCAATTAAGTCAACCTCCCACTTCTTGAATGCCTATAGAGGTCAAACTGGGTGAAGTGGTAATTCTTCTCATCGTGACGACTTACCCACTCTTTGAAAAACATCACATGATCTAGCATATACCTTTGCAT
This sequence comes from Picea engelmannii, assembly GCA_009831015.1. Lineage (NCBI taxonomy): Eukaryota > Viridiplantae > Streptophyta > Pinopsida > Pinales > Pinaceae > Picea > Picea engelmannii. Next base: position 416,969 of record ML781193.1, on the reverse strand, counting down.
CCTTGAAGAGCATTTCCCACCATATTCTAGCTTGAATAACTTTCTGTGCAGTGGCCTTTTCTCCTACATGACCTCCCGCAAGTCCGTTGTGGCACTCCCATAGTATATTTTTCCTTTCCTGATCAAAGACACATCTCCTGAGGATACTATCTAGTCCTAATTTATACAATTTCCCTGCAATCAACTGATATTCCACTGCTCTAACCGCCATTTGGTGTTTTTGGGTTGCAAAATATGTTTCTGGGCAGGCTCCTGTACTTAAGAAGCTGTTATGTCCTCCAGGTACTCTAGTATGGCCTCAACCTGAAACAGATATGCATCTGGGAGATGATTTTCAACTGCTCCGCCACTTTCCCCTCACTCTAATCTAGACAGGTTATTAGGTCCTACGTTGCATCTTCTAGGCTTAATAATTACTTCAAAAGAGAATTCCTGAAATAGTAGCAACCATCTACAAATTATCCCTTCTAATACAGGTTTGTTAACTAGATATTTCAATGCATAATGATCAGTAAAGAACTTTAAATGAGAACCTAACAAATAATGTCTAAATTTATGCAAAGCATAAATCATGGCTAAACCCTCCCTTTCTGTCGTTGTGTAGTTGCGCTCAGCTTGCAATAACTTTCTGCTCACAAAATAGATAGGCTTATCCATGGTTCCATCTCCAGGTTGTGCTAAGATAGATCCTAAGGCAATACCTGAAGCATCTACATGGACTTGAAATTCATTTTCCCAATTTGGGAATATTAGAATTGGTGTTGGGTTGAGTTTCTCCTTTAGGGTCTCGAACGCTTTATCACATTCTGGAGTCCATTGGAACATTTCGGCCTTTTTCAATAGAATTTCTAGAGGTGCAGTGATATTTGCATATCTTTTGATGAACCTGTGGTAGTACCCTGCGTTTCCCAGCATGGAGCGAAACTTCTTAACACTCGTAGGTGGTGGCATGTTCACAACAACCGCGACTTTGGCTGGGTCTACCAATACTCCTCTTGGCATACTATGTGGCCCAACAAATTTCCATGTGGTACAAAGAAGATACACTTTCTGAGATTCAATGATATCTACAATTCTCTGCATCTGTCAAACATCAGACATAACAACGCTACATGCTTCTTGAGAAGACTGTATATCATCAAATCATCCATATAAACTTCTATAAACCTATGAAAAAATTCTCTGAAAGATAATATTACAATCATGAAGAAAACTGCATGGGCGTTATTTAAGCCAAATGACATCACTTTTTATGCAAAAGACCCCCATTTTGTTATGAATCTGGTCTTGTTTTTGTCCTCTTCGACAATCCTTACTTGTTGGTACCTTGAAAATCCATCTGTAAATGAGTACGGTTCTTTACCTGCAACCTGTTCTAACACTTTATCAGTAAAAGGTGTTGGAAAAGGGTCATGCACATAGGCAGAGTTAAGGCTTCTATAGTCTACACAGACCCTGATATCCTCTGTGCCTTTCTTGGTCTGGATGACTATTGGGCTGACCCGTTCTACTTCTTCCACTGCAAAAATAAGTCCAACTTCCAACATCTTGTCTATCTCCTTCTTAACCTTCTCTTTTAATCTAGGGTTGAGGCGGTATGGTCTCTGCCTCACAAGATTTGATCCTGGTTTTAATTCAATTTTCATTTCTCCCATAACTCCTTTGATCCCTTTTAACTCTGAAAAGGTCTTTGGGAACAAATCCTCATATTCCCGCAACAAACTCTGTATTTCTTGACTAGTTTTCTCATCCCAGTAATCTCCCACCATAGTTATCTTAGGTTGCTCTGTGGTCCCTGTATTGACTTTGTGCAACTTTAATGGGTGATTACAAGAACTATCAGTCTGACTGGGTATGATGTTCTGGATTTCTCTATTCCCTTCTATCTCTTTAATGGCTAGGTTTCTCAATTCCTCTAAATCATCCGGGCTTTCTGAATACCTGCTAATCTTATAGCATGCTATAGGCTTCTTGTTTGAGGTTAGGTGAAGATTAGTCTGAAGTTCTCGGCTATGTTTTTCACATACCACTAGGTTTGATTTCTGATTACTATTGTTTGTAAAAAGAAATTCTTTAATTATTTGCAGGACTACTTCAAGCTCAAGGTACTTACTTGCAAAGGAGAAGTCCTTACAAAAGTGATCTGCCAACGTTTTCCAGTATATGGTCCGTCTTCTGGTTTGTTCATGTATGAACCAGGATTTCAGGGTTGGACCTAGTGAGTGGGGAAATACCTGAACCCAGAAGCGAGAGGGTATTTCTGCAACTTGCCACTGTGACACGCATTGTCCAATATGTCCTCTAGGATTAGATTCTCCACTGAACAGTTGTGCAACTTGGAAATATTTCTGCATCTCTGATTCCAGTTGTTCCTTATCCTAAAACCTATATTTAATATCTTGCTTCACATCTCCCCAATTTATGATTAAGGCTTTGTGACTGGCCCACCATATGGCAGGGGTGCCTTGGAGGGATAAATCTAGTATTGATATCCTTTGACCCTCCACTACCTTTTTTTCCATATTGAGCAGAAAATTGTCAAGTCCTGAGGTACCATCATATACTGGGTGTTCTCTAACTTCGGTCCCAACCCATCTAGTTTCCTTGACAGTTGCACATCTTCTTGAGAATCTTTCATATGAGCCTTGCTGCCAACTGTCAAATGTCAGTTCAGAATCTTCATCCACTGACTGTATACTCCTCCAACTTACGGATCCATCAAGAGTAGGATTTATGTAACCTTCTCTTGTTCCTATTGTTATAGTGTACAGTTTATCCAAGCCTTCTCCCTCCATATTGTTGTATGTTTTCTCTATATATATGGGCCCTACATATGGATCCAAGGGTTGAATTACCTTGATTCCATCTGCCTCAAATGTCATGGTGTATTTCTTTAGGTCAATCACTGCATAGTTTTCATATGCCCAATCAATCCCAAGTAATGCAGGGTAAGGGTCCTTATCCCCCATGATCTCAATCACCTCAAAGTCAGCTACAGTTTTCACTCCTGCAACGTCTATTTCCACACTCTCTAGTCTTCCTGTTGGGAAAATACAATATTAGTTGGCCATTCTTAGCTAGATTGTGGAATATGTCAATTGGGGTTTTCCTAAGTCTTCCCAAGTCCTTTTAGGCAGAATGTTCACATCAGATCCTAGATCTAACATAACATCCTTAATCTCAATTTTGTTTAACTAGAATACTAGTATACATTCTTTTCTAGTTCATACTTTCCTTCTATGCACGCTCTCAACACTCTTCTTAGGAATATTAGTCCTTATTCCCTTTTTTGTGGGTTCTTCATTCCCTAAAAATAGGTATAACACATTGTGCAACTTCTCTGTTAATTGGTCATTCCCAATAATATCAGAGAATAATTGAAACCAAAGGTCGACTACATTTTGAGGTTTCTCATGTTGTCTCAGTGTGACTACAGGGTTTCTGGGTGCAGGGGGTGAAGCATGTACTTGCAAAATCTTAGGGTAAACAATAGGCTGTGAGGGTTTCTCTTGCATCTCAGGGATAGGGATATTTTCAGATACTTCTATGGCATTTTTAAAGAACAACTTATGTTTTAGAGGGTCATACATGTCTTCTTTAGAGGTTTCTTTTTGGATCTAAGGTAAATTATCAACATCAACTCTTGTCTTTTCTCCTCCTTGAGTGATGATATTGAGGTTGGGAAATTGTCATTTAATAACTCTCTTGATTTCTGAACTAATGAGGTTAGTTCCTCATTGATGTACCCGATCTTCCCATTTTGCAATTAATTCAGGGAAATCTTCAATTGCGTGCCCATTGGTTCTGTAGTGAGAGCACCATGGCCTCCTCAGATGAAGACAATCTCTCGCCATATGGCCTTTCTCATCACAGTTGTAACATATTCTTGTACCTCCTCCCCTGGTTTTTCCTCCTCTGAAGTCTCCTCTGGCTCCACCTCCTCGACATCTTCCTGACCCTTGAGGGTTTTCATTCACCCTGAATGTTGTTCGGTCCAACATGTCTTCAAGTGCATCCAATGCTCTACATTGATTGGTGGTGTGTTTGGTAGATGAGAAAAACTCACAGTGTACAATATTTGGTATTGTCAAATATTTCTGCATGATGGGGCACTGTCTTGGCCCATGCCCAGGGATTCAGAAAATCTCACAATACTCAACTGTTGGTGCTTCTTGGTTCCCTGGAAAAGCATGATATGGAGTGGGGTTATTTTTATAACCCTAAACTACACCAGGCATGCATACCTGACATTAGGCCATCTTATTTTCTTTCTTTTCCAAGACATCACTGAACAACTCTTCTAAAAACCATTGTTTTGAAGGTGTAGGGCGCGTACACCTTCAAAAAAATGGTTTTAAGAAGAGTTGTTCAGTGATGGATTGGAAAATATAGCAAGTAAGATGGATTGATGCCAGGTATGCATGTCTGGTGCAGTTTAGGGTTATAATAGTTATGGAATGATGAATTCACAGACACTTTCATAACTCCTCCCATGGGTCCTGGAGGGGGTCCCATAGGATTTGGAGGAGGTCCCATTCCCCTCATTCATGGAAATTAGTTCACCATATGTCCCTCTATATAACATCTGGTACACCAGACCCGCGGTCGTCCTGGTCTAGGTATTGTCAGTTCTTGAATATTTTATGTAAGCACTGATATTTTCCCTTGTAGTTGCACCAAATTTGCATCTGTTTGGGGTCTGGTCACTCTCAGGCTCCCAGGATATCCTGCCATGGCTTCAATCTTCATCGATAGTTCCAAGGTATCTGTCAAAGTTGCTATGCAATGTTGTGTTAGCGGAATCTATGTCAGAGGTAGCAATCCCTGAATATACCATTCTCTTTGATGTTCCTTGTGTATTGGATGTGCTAACCTCCCTATAGAATCTTTAAACTTCTGGATGTATTCCCAGGATGATTCACCTTCCCTTTGTTGGATCTCACGCAACTTAGAAAGAGATTTTTGTTCTGACCAAGGTAGCTTAAAATCTGCTATGAACCTTGTCTGTACCTGGCCAAGTGTGAATGTTTGACCTTGAATTCCTGGCACTCCTGGCTCAATAATATTCATGTACCATTTGGGAGTGCGACCTCTCAAGGTAGTCTGGAACTCAACCAACTTATTCAAATCTAGAGTCCCTATGGATCTCCAGATTGCTTCACACAAGAGCTAGTACTGCTCAAGATCTTTATCTCCCTTACCCCATAATTCTGGGTATCGGGCAATCGAACCTCCTACGTAACTAACCAATGTTGATCTTGCTACTCCTATCAAAATGAAACCTAACAGTCCTGCTTGCAATCTACCAAGGGATCACAATATCCTCCCTATACTCGCACTTTCTGGTTGTGACTGACTAACTAATTGTACTAGAACATAATTAGCATAAGAGGGTAGTATCGAACTTACCACTTTTATAGAAGACACTTGGAGTATGGGCGATTCAGCACTAGTGCCACTGGCTTCGGGGCAGGTTTATTTGATTTGGGGGGTCTCGTTCTCTTCCTCTGGAGCGGTCTCTTCATCCGTATTCTTGATATTTCCTAGCATCGAGGCTGAATCTTCTCTTTCTTCTTCAAGATTCATGTCGGCTTCCTTCTCCCTTGCTTCTGCAACTTCTCCTTGTTGTCCACCCTCCTGGGGACTTCTTCCTCTTTGCGCTTCTCTCTCACTTAATATTTGACTGTCCAGTCTTTCCTATCTTCTCATCTTCCACAACTCTTCCATCTATCTTTCCTCTACTTCTCCTGGTTTGACTTCTTTCCACAACTTCTCAGACTATTTTGCTGCATTCTTGATCTTACCATGCCACCACTTCTCAACTATGGTGGCTCTTTTCAAAGCTCGCTCATCCCTTAAGTCCATTTCTTGTTGTTTCCCCCACTTGTCAAAGAACCCTTCCCCTCTCTCAGGCCATGAATCCACCCCAAACTCGCCCTACCCCAAGAGAGGATGTTTACGCTCTCATCTCATTCAGGGACATAGTCAACATCCCCTCTTCCATCAAGAAAAATTTAATCCATAGGGGGATTTCTCTCAGTAGTCTTCCCCATGAGTATTTCTTGAAATCCACCTCCTCTTGTGAAAAAGATTGGTGAATCTCGACTGAAAACTCAATAATGTATCCTTCTAGTGTGGTATTGACCCAAAAATCAATTGCTCGCGTGACTAGACTATCTAGCCGATGAAGTTCTACAATATTTTATGTATCCTAAGTACAGGTCCTCTTTACTTGTTCTTGGAACTCTGGAGCTTCTTGGAGCCTATCTATCTAGTGGAAAAGTACTTCCGGGAACTTAAACCACAACATATCGTACTGGTCACTCAATCTTTCTGAGTAAAAGACTACCTCCCGTGTATCTTTCACATATTTTCCCCTTAGCTCCGCTTCTTTCCATACGAAGGCATCACAATTTCTCTCCCACCATTGGTCAATATTAGATCCGTGAATCCACAGAAGCATCCTCCCTACAGGTTCCCTTTCAAAGCAGGTCCCAGTAACATAACCATTTTGTTGGCGTAATATTGATCAGACCAGGGTCCTTCTCAGGTTACCAACAAAAGGTACCGTGTAGTCCAGAGCGCTAGCATTTTCATCTCCTCTGAAGAGAATAATTTTCACCTGTAGCGTCGCTGAAACTTAAATATAGGGAAGGGCAAGGAGAATACTTAGGCGAGATCACAGAACCTTCAAGATTCATCTTGATCTTGCACAAGACATCTAACTGCATAATAGACCTGAACTAATATATGAAAGAACTGAAGTTACTTAGGTTGTGGAAAGAATTCATGTACAGAAACATCATGTGGAACTTATGAAACATAAAGAAATATTGTAAAGATACAATGCAATAGTATAAACACATAATGATGCAACATAGTTTGAAATTTTGGATCTTTCTCATTTATTATCTTCATATCTTTCTTAGTTACAACCTCAGAGATACAAAGTAGTTCTCTGTTACAGACTCTTGGGTCTGGACCCATGTCACATATCTCTAATTCCCAAAATGGTGTACAAATTACATTACAGAACTCAAAACTTGACTTCTCAACAATATACAACAACAACTATGAACAAATCTAACAACAAGGGGGGAACCGAACCAAACCAAACCCTTTTTCAATCATACTCATCCCTATATATAAGCTAATTCATGTCTTTTGGCTTTGGCTTGCACACATTCTCTTTGTTGGCGTTGCATTGTCCTTTTCACAACTGATTTATGTTACTTTTCCTTTCTCTGTTGTCCAGCTTCTTCTTTATCTTGCACAAATCATACTAGACCAAAATTGGGACTGTAGTCCTTCTTGTGCAACTCCTTATCCAAAAACGAAGGGCCCAACAATCACATGCCAATTTTTTAAAGATTTTTGTAAAAAAAATTGATCCTGAGATTGGTCTCTAAATCCAACTCCTATTTGACTCTACAAGTCATCATAAAAATTGGAAATAGTACACGTTGTGAAAACACGCTACGCAAATGGCACTTTAGTGGTAAGCTTCAAGATAATTTTCTAACCAGCTGGAGAGGAGTTTGGAAAAACCCAGAGATTTTTTTGTCAATAATTAACTCAATAACAGAAACCTCTCTCTGGTTTTACACATGTATCATACTTTGGGATATTTTAATGAATATTTACATCCCATTTTCCATATTGATCCAGGTGGATATCGATGGCTACCCACCTTTTCCGACTGGCTCAAAACAGTTTTCTGGTAAATTTGGCAATTTACTATTTTTAGCAGTTTTTAACTTCCGGGGCCATTTTGAGGGCCCAAATGAAGGATTTTTTAGATCAAGGTTCTCAATAATATCCAAAGGCACGATTGAGCCCCAAAAATGAATCTCCTCGATGATACCTTTCCAACGAGCTATCACACGCCTAAAACAAAGATCGTATGCAAAAGTTACGACCCCGAGAAGTTGATGTACTCACTTACCCAAACGGGGCCCACATGACTTTTGGCGCTTCATCTCCTAGGGTTAGGTTTTTGGATGTCTAGGGTTTTTGGAATTCCGATTTATTTTAAAAAGGCCTTCAGAGCCTCATTGTAATCATCTTCTTGCGAATGCAAGTAGCCGTCACATCTCTTCTCAGAGATAAGCTGCCACCATTCTAGCGAGTCTTTCACTCTGTATTTTTACAGTCTCTGTACATTTATTTCATTAATAGAAATTGTGTATTAATGTATATCTATGTTTATGGTTGCATCTCTGATACATTTCTATTATATTATTGAATATCTGTGATATCTCTGTGCATTTATTTGTTATATCTCCGCTCTCATTTCGTGCTGAAAATAATCTGGATCACATATTTAAGCATTTAATGTTTTCCTGTTTTAGTCATTATTTTTGGACACAGATTTCGAGAATCTAAAGAAGAATTTTTGAACACCAAAATAGGTTTTTGTGAAAAATGAATTGAATAACAAAAACCTCTCTCAATGTTTACACAAGTATCATATTTTGGGAGATTCGAAGGGATCTTTTCAGTATATTTTTCAGATTTAAATATTTAATGATTTTTTTTTAGTCATTATTGTTGGACGCAGATCCTGGGATGATGGAGAGGAATTTTGGAAAAATTAAAGATGATTTTTTCAAGAACAAGCTCATTAAAAAAAAACTCACAATTTCGTAACATATATCATGATTCGAGAGATATGATTTTATCTTTGACCCCTATTTTCCATAAAATTGACTCTTATTTCTTAGAAACCAGTTTTGAGTTTGTTCCTATTTTGATGTAACTAGATCCAAAACTGTAGGATAATGCCTAAGCTCGACCTCCTCATCTTGAGGAAGAGTCTTGCCTTTATATATTTGAGCATTTTTAATGTGCAAAGGGGGTGGGGAGGCGGGGGGGGGGTTTGGCATAAGCACGAAGGACAAATTGTATTGATCATTGTAATAATTTTTGAATTTGAATTAATACAAGTGGAGATGTCCATAGTTTTTTCACAACAAATATTCATGTGGTGATGAAATGAAGTATGTGTTTCCTTTCATGTATGTTTTTCTAAATTTCTTTCCCTTCATCTGCAACCTTTCATATGTTTAAAATTGGATGTTAAAGGGTCTAAAATTCATCTAAATGGTGCTTTAGATTCAAGCAATTTTGAATTTTGTTTTTACTTCTTAACTCATATAAATTCATCTCTTATGGTGCTCTGATTGATGTTATATGTTTCTTCTTTCTTCCATCTTTTCACAACAAATCAAAATATTGAAAGTTCATCACCTACCTTGCCTTTGATTCCTTGAGATATACCTACCAAGCATTGTTTCAATTGTTTTCAAAGTTGACTCCATTTCCCAATAGGTTCCTTTCCTTCTTGTCATCAAACCCCATAAATAATTCATCAAATCAAAACCTATCCATTAAACATTTAAAGAACATCCATCTTCTAAGAGACCAAATGACAAGAGATATCCCTCTTTGAACTGAAAGGGCTAGTTTTCAGTTATGAACTGGTTTTGTGGTTACCCTTGTAAGTTGTCCCTTCAGCCTAGACAATTTACTTAGTGCTAACATACCTCATATGTGATTTTTTTCATATGGTTGACGAATATTTGAAAGAGAAAAAAAATCATCTTGTATTGATTCAACCCCCCCCTACCCCCCCCCTTCTCAATATAAGTGTTTTCTAAACACTTATGGGGTTCATCAATCATCCCTTTAATTTCTCGGTCAAGGCATTCCCATTTGTGTACAAGGGTATCAAATTGTCCTTTTTATTTATGTTTCACCTTTCCCTTTCCCTTAAGCAAGTGATTTTGATGTTTGTCATGAAGATTCCCTTCATCAAGTAATCTGTGCAAATAATCAATCAGAAAACCACATAAAACTTCAAAGGTATAATCCTTATCGTCTTCCTTGCGTGCTTGCTAGTTGGTTCATAAATTCGAAATGAACATGTCAAATGGTGTTTTCAGATTCATCATGACCAACTCAATTAATTTTCTATATTTATTCTAATAATTATTTCCACATTCACCCAATTTTAACTATGACGCTTTCACACGCACCAAATAGTCAATTTTGTTGAAGGAATGACGATTAAGAGAGATCAACTCTTTCTCCAATTGCATGACATGAATTTCATCGAATCTGTCGAAAACAAACTTCAACTTCTTCTAGGATTGATGAGGGTAGTCGATTCCGCTGGTATGGAACCTAATCTCATGTAAAATATATATCGTGATGAATCCCCACGTCCTCATCCTTCTTTTCATCGATAACAAATTTTATCTGATCGTTTTTCGGATCTGGAATTGCATTCTTTGTATATTTCCATAGCCCTTTAATTTTCAACAAGGTTTCCATAACTGAAGCCCAAATAGCATAATTTGATTCATTCAAAATAATGGGATCGATCTTTGAAGCCATATTCGATATCTAAGAAATATGATTTGATTACATAGGTTACAGTGAGAAAATCAGTGGTCTAGACTCAATCACGAATATATCCGACTCAACGAGATTTAAAGATAACAAGCAAGTTCTCAACTAGTCACTCTGATACTGTGTTTGGGATTGGGTGTAACCTGATATGAAACAAATAAACATAACTACAAATAATCGAAGAGGAATAACTTCATAAGATAACAATGGTGTCTAAACACATTGTTACAAAACATAAGCACAACATACTGTGATCAAAACATCACAATGCATATTTGACATAATTTCTTCCATTTAAACCATATGTCTCACATACTTATAATGACCCATCGAGTCCTCTATTTATAATATCGAGGTCTAACCAACTTCCTAGAAATCGTGAAGATCTTGTCCACATACAATCGTTGGTGGTTAGAGTTGACTTCGTCAAATCCATGTTGTCTAGTCATCTTGTCAAGATTGTTTGACTCAACCATCCATGCATCCAACTCATAGTCGATTTCTTAGTTGGTTGATTCATCGATAGACTTTCTCCCATTGTTAGTCGATTGTCCGACCGGCAAGATGTTGACTACTCGACTAACTAATGTCGTCTTCTGGTTGATCGCTCAATCAACTATTTCCAACTATTGGTTGATTGTTTGACTGAATAATCCTAGGAGAAGTGTGATGAACCATTAGAACCTAAGGTTCCAACAATAAAAATTAAAGTAAATATATTTTGACACATTATTTAAAATTTTGACCTTTCTATGAATTTAAAGTTTGGAAATGTTTTAATTTACTATTATTTTTATAAAGTCAAATAATTATTTTCAACTAATCAAAATTTCAAAAATAATATGAAAATTCAAGTATTTTTCATTGATATTTTAAGAAAACGATAATATTCTAGTTTTTTAATGAAATAATGATAACAATAATAATTTATTAGTGAACCTAAAAAATTATAAAGTGAAAGCAATAGTATCCTCAAACTAATCATCTCTTGCAAGAACTAATAGCACACTTATTCACTTTAGTATTTTTTCCTTTATGCTAACCTTGTAAACATGACATAATTGCAACACAATTAGAATACTTTGATGAATTTTGTGTATGAATATATTTATGAGAAGCATTCTCTACTTCTACCAAAGACTTCTTCCACAAAGGAATATGATTTATTGAAATTTTTCCTTTATGATAACCTTGTAAACATGACATAATTGCAACACAATTAAAATACTTTGATGACTTTTGTGTATGAATATATTTATGAGAAGCATTCTCTACTTCTACCAAAGACTTCTTCCACAAAGGAATATGATTTATTGAAATTTTCCTACAAATCAATTGACAACCCATTTGTACTCTAAAGTGTTCTATTGATAAACTAAGTTTGATTTTTATTTTTATTTTTTAAACATGAAGAGATGATGAATTATTTCATGTCACTATGCTTGTAAATCATTAAATGAAGATAGAAAATAATTACACTGCTCTTGAATCACATTATTGTAGGCATATTAGTCCCCCTATTTAAAAAACACAAAGAGTAAGTCCTCGAGCGATATGCAATCAAATCAACACATAAACTACTTCCTTTCAGAAGAAATGATCATCATCACAAACGCATTGATAGTTGTCACTACCACTTTGAGTTTAACATCCATGCACACTCTTAAACATCTCATGAATCTCATCATAAACTTAGAATTGATGAGTCGAAACTCATTTTCCTTGGTCCCTCTCTCTATAACCCTATCAATATTCAAACAAGCCATAATTTAGCACTATTTCATGCAACCTTCAACATAATTATCTGCATCGATGATATTAACTATGCAAGGAATCCTTTCAAAGCACCTATACCTATGTTTGGAAGTACCAATCTATTAGTTTGTGGCTCTTCACCAATATTTGAAGCATTAACTCTTGATGTTGTTGTTTTTTTATCTTGTAATGCATCTTTCTCACTAACACATTCTACCTGAAGAGAATGGTTAGTTAAAGAAATAATCATTCACCCTCGAGAGAATACATCTTTCTCTCTAAAACAAT
>ML781193.1:373038-404463 GCA_009831015.1 Picea engelmannii | reverse complement strand
ATATCATATTCAACATGTGCCAATCCTTTGACAGATTGCTTCATCTCATCTTATGCAATGGTCTCTCTTGCAACACTAAAAATTTTCCCCACCCATTATATTTCCACTACCTTTCTCTTGAATATGAATGTTCATGTCCATCGTCATCAATATACAAGTGACGAAAACATTTTCTAACAATGCATGTCTACTTTACTATCTCATCCACTACACAACAATGATTTTCCTTGAAAACTTTATGGGGATATCTACTGAAATCCATTCTCAACTATTTTTCCTTAAACTGAGTTTTCCTATGGTAGAACGAATGTGTTCATTGTTCAATTTCTTATTGTTTAATCCATTCTTTCTCCTTGTAATGATGCATAGTGTTCTTTGGAAAGTGAAAGCACCACGTGGATAAAAGCATGGAAAACTTCACCTGTTGCATGTCGATATAAATTCCATTACCACATGACATGATCAAGAATATTGTCTTACCTAGAAATTTCATTGCTACTTGGAATCCAATCATAAGAAATTAAATAGTTCATACACTAGCACTAAACATGTCAACCACATCACATATAACATTGGCCACTGTTAAGTGCTCTATCAATCGGGTTGACATTCAATTTGGAATGACAAACCTTCATGTTTACCTTTTCCACGGGTTATCATATTTAAGGATTCATTTCAATTCTCCCCCACGCAATACTCCTCCACTCAAGTGGATCTTATTGTGAATTATACCCTATATGTCTATATTATATGAAAAAATAAACAAAAGAAATAGTTGCATGGAAACTAAGTCCATTCCTATATTAGAAGGAGGAAGAGTGGAGAGATGAATGTATTATTATCTATATAGACTATTCCATGTAGTCATTTTAGATTATGATTCAATATAAGTTTGGAAATACAAGCTATGGAATTTATGGTTCTGGACTACTCTTAAAAATAGTGTTAAATATGTGTTTTTGGTACAATAGTCATATTTTTTCCTGTAAATATCCAAATTGAGTGTTTTAAGGAGGATGGTCCATAGTTTCAGGTTCAAATTTCAGAATAATATTAGAAAAATTGGACATGTGTCATTCTGTAGAAGTTTGCTCTCTCGAAAATGCCAAAATCAACAACTTTTTGGAAAGATACCATAACTTTCACTTGGCACATCAAATTTTAATAAAACTTATAACAATGTACAAAAGACAAATCAAAATACTACAGGTTGAATTTTCAAACTCAAAGTGCCAAAAATTCAAATATGCATCAGGAGAAAGTTTGGCCTACAAGACAGTTTTCAAATAAGAGTTTTAAAATGTATGTTAACTTAAAATTAACATAACTTTTGATTGGGATGTTTGGTTGAGGTGATTCAAAAGTTCTTGGAAAGAGAAAATATAGGAGAACACATTAAAAAAATCACACAACTATTTTATATATTATTGATAATATGTTGAGGTTGTAAATTTAAGGTTTGGGTTACACCTCAATTAAGAATCAATGACAATACCTAACTTTTATGGAAATGAAGATAAATATGAAAGCAATCCCATGGAATGGTTGTTGATGATAAAGAAATATTATTCTAATCCTTGTTTGGAATCTTTGGAAGCTTTTTCTTTTCAAGGTGAAGTTTCTAAGTTGTGGAAAAGACTTCACGAAGATACTAGATTAAACATCACATGGGAAGTATTTGAAAAATGGTTCTAGAAAAATGAATAAAGGACTTAAAAATGGAATCGATGCATAAAATTGAAAATGAGTTTAAAGAAGTAAACGAATAGATGAATAATATGGGTGGTGATCTATTTAAGATACGAAACCTTAATGAAGCACCCATTAAGGAGGTCCAAAAATTAAAATAGGGAAATAGTAGCAAAGGGATGTGGAAAAAGAATAAGTCAATGGAAGACCTAAAAAATAAAGATGAAGAAATATGTAGATTACAAAACCATAATTAAAAACTATTAGATGAGGTCAAGATATTGAAAGAAGAAAAGAAGCATTGCCAAAGTCAAGAAAAAACAAGGATCTTGGATGAAGATACTAGCAAAATACTTGAAGAGAAAATTTATGAGAAGGTTAAGGAATCCCTAAATATTGATGAGGTAAAATCAGAAATGTAATCCATAATTGAAGAAGGATGTTAGAATCCGATAGAAGGAGTCACATTGCAACTTCAAAAGGAGAAGGAAGACAAAACTCAAAATGGTTTTCCGAAGATTCTTGAAAAAGTTGAACTCTATCTAGAGGATGTACATGTCAAATATGATGGCATTATTTCCAAAAATAAAATAATCAAAGAACAAGCAAAGAGAATAGAAGATGACATTATCTCTGAAAATAAGACAAATGAAATGAATGTGAAGAGTAATGGAAAATCATCAAATGTAAAATCATATAGATGCCTTCTTTACTAGGAAAAATTTCAAGGAAAAAAATATAGTATTCATCAATAGTCATGGAACAAAGCATCACAAAACAATTATTCAACATTATATTTGTTGAAATAATGAATCATTTGTTCTAAATTAATTATTTTTAGTTGTTATATTTTGATGGTTTAATTTGAGTTAGAAAAATATGCTTGAGAGATTTGTAGAAAGATTGGAAATATTGTCCGGTGATTGTAGGAGATGATAGTTTCTCGAGCCATCTTTTCTCATGTATAAATGTACGACACTTAGTTCGTGTATGGGCACAATTACATGGACACGATCCATAGTTTGTTGTACGACTGTGTACGGACGTGATTTAGCTCATGTTCATGCTAAGGGGAAAAGCAAAATTAACACAGCACTTGGAAGATTGGTGAGTGTAGAATTGTCGATGCTTGGAAATATAGAGAATTTGTGTTGCTTTCCATTTTTGTTTTCCGGTAGATTTATCCCATTGCAAGTCTACGCTTCCACGTTTGGATGCATAGACATTTTCATCAAAAGTTCCATCAAAGATTTATGAAGATATCTCAATAGCTCGGATTGATCCATTCTGAGGTTACATGGATTGAGCTCGTAACAGAGTTGGGGAGCTACGATCTGTCATCCTGGCGATTTCAGCGTGCGACTGGTGCGTGGAGTGGTGGCGAGTGCGTGGACTGTATTTGGATTTATGGCTTTGAAGATAGGGTTTTGCAGGTAGGCCGCTTGGAGTTGGAATATCATGGTAACTATTTATATAAAAATCAAATAGCACATATATTAATAAGCAGTAGTCTAAACAGTTTAAACGTTTTTTTTTTTTTTTTTGAGGTTTTTGGTAATTGTTGGATTTGTAAATTTGAGTGGTTAAGTTTGTATAATCCGAGTGTTTCAGGGTTTCATTTTGCATCCATTTATGCATTTAGAAAAGCAATTTAAACAACAAAATATAAAGATTTTGTCCAAATTTATATTACATTCATCAATTCCTGCCAAAAAAACCCCATAAAGTAGAACTTTTAACCAACTCATATTAATAAAAAGGTTTTTTTTTATTAAATATATATATATATATATATATATAAAATAAAAGGAAGTATGTTTGTAAAATGTGAAAAAACAATCTTCATTTTGTCAAAGTATTTTATATATGTTTTCTTACAAATACCAAATAATGTAGGAAGGTGTAAAAAAGAAAAAAAGAAAAAAAAGTTATAATAGCTTTTGTCTTTTTTTCTCTTATTAAGATAATGTATTGAGGGAGTTTAGTAATCTTTGGAGAATTGAATTTCTCACTTCTTCTTTTTTTTTTTAAGATTGTGATTTCATTAAGAGAGATATTAAGAGAGATATAGAGTAGCTAATTTCAAATTGTATAAAAGGTTTATTTCTCATTTGCATTGGGTTGTGGTATATTTATTATACTAATTAACAAAATGATTCATTTTGGTGGTGGTTGAGTCTTATTTTTTTGGATGGTTGTTCTTGTTCTGGGTTGAAGTGGGACAAAGAGTGTGTTCTCTAGTTTTTTTTGGCATATTGTTTTTCAAATGGTGATAAACAATAGTGTGCTTCCAAAACTCACAAGCATTAATTATTTTTATTGGAGCAAATACATGCAATCCATATTTATCACTAAAGATTTATGTGAACTTATAATTGATGGATATGTTATGTCTTTTGATGACAAATTAAAAGCCTTGAGTGTCAATGACAATAAATCTCTAAAGGAACTTCTAATGAAGGATAATGAAACACTTTCTTTTATAGGGAGCACAGTTGAATAATCTATATTTTCAAGAATCAGTGTTGTAGAATCATCCAAGCAAGCATGAGATATCTTAAAGAACACATATACCTTGAATCCATTCATGATTACATCACAAAAATGCAAGATCTTTTTAATGAGATGAAGTCATTAGGTGAAGCCCAAATTTCAAATGGTCACCACCAATATTATAGTCTCCAAAGATTTAAATACAATGAAAATTGATTAATTAAGTGGCTTTTTGCTAACTGTTGAAGAAAATAATCCAACGAAGGAAGTGGAACATGCTTTCTCCACAAGGCATAGAGGAAGGAGAAGAAGTAGGGGTTAATATCATAATCAAAATAGGCATCCACAACAGTCACAAAATTACTAAGGAAATGGATCCACCTCAAGAGGAAGATGAAGAAGTCCAACTTAGTTCAAACGAAGAAGCATACAAGAATCTTGTGGAAGAGGAAGAGGAGGATATGAATCTTGAGAAAGACAAGGACCACATTGTTATTATTGTCATAAATTTGGTCATCTTGAAAATGATTGTTATGAAAAATTGTGAAATATAGAACATAAAGATGTCAATACAGTTGTTGAAGAAACTAGGAATGAGAAGTTATTCATATCAACTTTTATGACACATAATGAAGAAAGTGAAGCTCGGTATATTGATTCAAGATGTTCAAATCATATGACATCTTAGGAGGAATTGTTTACTAGAATAAATGACAATTATTCTGGTAAAGTTATATTTGGTGATGATAGAGTTTTCAAAGTTAGAGGGAAAGACAGTTTCAATTTCAATATTGCATGGAAAGAATAAGTTTGTTGAGGACACATTGTTGAGACTAGCGTTGAAGAAGGACCTACTTTATGTAGGAAAAATGATGGAGCAAAACTACAAGTTAGTGTTTGATAATAAAGAGTACTTAATCACAGATAAGCTGAATAAAAATGCAGTAATAGCAAGAGGAGAAATGAGTGAAGACAAAATCTTCAAGATTTCTTTTGATTCAAGTAACTCACATAATTTGAATGTTACAAAGAAATGAATATAAATCTTTGGCATTTAAGGATGGGAGTCCCATGGATGATTTGAGGGGATAATTTTCTATGGTTTTTCCAAAAACAAGATTTACTATTTTAAAAATGATTCGCCCAAATTCTATAGGATAAAATTATTTTACCTTAAAAAGCGCCAAAATTTTATAAAAACTATATAAAATCCTTAGAAATTTGAACATTTTTACAAAAATATCGTCAATCCTTTATAGTTGGCATATGAAGGATTAGTAAGATTCGCCAAGGTTCCTTAAAATCATTCTTGCGTGGGACATTTAAATTTTAAGAGTTTGGTGTTGTTAAGGAAGCGTAACATGGTGAATGGTCTACTTTATATCAAAATGGATGATGAAGTATGCGAAGGGTGTATTTTTTGGAAACAACACAGAGAAAATTTCTCAAATAGAACATGGAAGGCTTAGAGAACATCCAACATTAGTACATTCATATTTTTGTGGTTCAATGGAGACTATGTCTTTTGGAAAGGCACACTATTTTCTCACTTTCACTCATGATTATTCCTAGTACTCCTTTTGCACCATTTTATTGCCATTTGCAAGATCTAATGCACATATTTGGAAGTTGCATACATAAAATAACATTGTGAGATAGTTAGAGACTTTTATCTTTCCCTTATAAGAATGTTTTTCTGTATTGTTTTCTTAATGTAAAATCTCAATTTTGCTAAATATTAATAATGCTAAAAAAAATCCATTCAATCAATAACATTCAACAACTAATATGCATTTGCTAAGTTACCTTCGATGTGACAATAGTGTTATTATGGTGGCCAAAAGCTACATGAAAGTGTATCCCTCATGCAGGTGAAATTAAGTAAAGGACCCCTAAGAGATAAAATATCTTCACAAAACTCTTGCAAAATGTATACCCGGTGTTGATATTTGATTGGTATTACATTTGGTGGTTGATATTACGTTGAATAAACAACATAAATATATACGCAATTGTTTGACTCACCTTTTTTGCATGGTTGTGTTCCAACTTTTCAAAACCCAACAAAGCTAAAAATGGTTTCTAGACAACACAACAACATAAAATAGAAGTTGTCGAAACATGAACAATGTAGGGGAAACTACGTATAACAACAACATAAATGCTTGAAAATCATTCAAATTTTACATAAAGGATCGTTGATTTGATCGACATCGTCAACATTAGAGTTGCTGACCAGTGACTTGTGATTCATGTGCATTGTGACTTAAGATATCCAACATAGTACAGGATGGCCACTTTGTTGAAGAGTATCAACCCTAGGTTGGGAATTCCTAGTAGGTTGTGTAATTTCCTATAAAATTTAGAAATTAAAAAAATGAAAATGAGAGAAATTTTTAAAAAAAGATAAAGAATAAAAGCTACGAGAGCACATCTGTGAAAACAGTTATAATTTCATTAAAATCAGTTTGCATGACAACATTTTTAAATTTTGAGATGACAAAGATTAGGGCTCCAACATAACTCGAAGCTTACTAGATACTCACATTCTTACGGAGCCTCGGAAGGCGACACTTGCCACATTGTCACAACATTGTTCTAGACAAAACAATTCATTCAAACAACAATTTCTGAAAGTAAGGCATGAGATATTCTAAAGAAAAAGTAATTAGAAAAACACAAAATCTCCATGCAATATGATGCCTGGAATTGATATGGAAAAAATAATTGGTTGGAAGAAAAGTGGAAACTTCTACGAATACAAATCAAATAATTAATTCCGAGGTCACCAAAAATAGAAAACCTGAAACTGAAAATAGATAACCAAATTTTCATTTGGAAGAACAACAAAACAAGACCATTGAAACGCATAAGTAATAACTGAAGGACAAATTCGTGGCTGTAAATATTTATCTCGAGGCCAGAATAATGATATCTTCACCAACGTGGCATTGATTCGCCAATATCCATTAGGGTTCGATCTTGTTGAGTTCTGTTGCATCTAAAAGGCATGACTCTCAAAAGGGATGGGGTTGTTTACAATTCTTTAGAAAATTTGATGGAATAATTAACCCATCGTACCTGAACCTAAGATGAAGGAATATACTGTGAACGGTGCAACTGCCCTTGGGATGTATTTCTCAAAGAAATTTCAAAATAATAACAATTATCTCCTTCTAAAACATGGAGAAAAAAGAAATAAATAAATAAATGTAATGCGAGATGCGAGAAATGCAAAGTAATTATGTTAAATGTTTTTTTTTTCCAAATCCGCACAAGATGAGTGGGAAAAAAACTAAATGTAATGCAAGAAATGCAAAGTAATTTTCTTAAATGACTTTTTTGAAATCTAAATGAAGTATAGTTCCATTTATTTCGGTAAAAGATTAGAATGGACGTAGTATCAACTAAAATTATGAAGAAAGGGGACCAGAAACGGGAAAGAAATCTGGCGCTGGGAACTCTTCTGGGGATCTTGAGCTCGAGCTCGACCGACAACCCAGGAATCCATTAAAACAGTCGAAGGTCACATGTGCAACATGCCTTACATTCGTCGGCCAACTTATCTCCATATCCGAATCTCTTCTCGGTTTGCTCGGCAAGCAACTAAGGAGCGTCTGAATGTCGTTATGAGAACCGCTAGAATAAGTAATTGTTCATTATTATTGTTATTTCTCTCATTCGTGTGCCCATGATTGAAAATCTTCATGTCTACGACTTCGTTTTTTCTAAGATAGTTTTGCGTTTCTTGACGGAAACCTTGTCGTCATGGCACTTATTCACCATCTGAGAGCTTTTCGCTGCTGGTTTTCATCAAAATAAGAATCTATTTTATTTAAGACCAAAATATCAGCTGGAAAACAAACGAGGTCTAATTGCTACAAAGCGAATTCATGAAATATTATTTTGACAATGGGAAATTGTGGGTTCGCGGAATACATGTTTGGTCACCCACAACCCTCATAATCAGAACGTAAAAATGTGAAAGACGAACAATTACAGGGTGTAGGGATGAACCAAATCCCAGTCCAACAGGTGCCTGGTGGTGTTGATAATTCGATAGGCAGGGGGATTTCACATCCAAAAACAGACATGCATTGTGAATCGAGAGGGCAAAGCTTGTAGGACAATGGAAATATTGAATATCATCGACAAGCATATGAAACTAGTTAAGAATATGTTGGACCATCTCCGTGTGATTGAGCATGAGGAAAATGAGAATGAAGCGGGCATAACATTGGAGTTCCTTGTTATCCAAGGAACACATGTGGCACTTATCAGGGCCAGAAATTGAATAGCAACGGTGGGGGCAAGAGGATCAAACAGGTGGTGATGACTGCACATCGACTGCGGTGTGGTGAGAAGAGCATAGACTGCAGTGAACTGTCAGACAATCATTAACACTGTCACCCTCCTGGCTCTTGTATCTGATGCAATCATGAGGTTAAAAAACTTTGGGTTAAAGCGTGTAATACCCCCTCAGAAATCGTGTGCTCAAATAATCAACCCAAAACATAATGTACCTTCTATGAAAGGGACATAAAAACAATCACAGGAATGTGTTTATTGTACACTGCCTAAATAGATATTAGAGAATGAATTTCATGTTTACTAGTGGAAATCCTTTATGATTTCCACCCCTTAGGAGGTTGTGAATTGACATAACTTAGATTGTAATACAATAATTTGTCCTCCAATGACATCAAAGTGACAAAAAGGAAATTTAGAATATTGAATATCAATTACTACCAAAGAAGACAATATCAATTACCATCACAAAAGGATGTCATTCATCTACATTTAAATAATTGAACATAGATTGCAAACAAAAATAATAGAAATCCACATAGTTTGTGTCAAACAATGATCTAAAATCATAGTAGATATTGTGTTTAGCCATATGTCACTTACAATTGTGTACAATAAAAGTAGGCATTCATATTTATAACAATTGTGTACAATAAAAGTAGGCATTCATATTTATAGAGACAAAATGCATAGAGTAGTAATGAAATCTGAAGAAAATTTGAGTAAATTTAATTACAAGGTTTGTAATGCAAGGCACTGAGAAGAGCCACTAAAGTTGGAGAATATTAAACATAATATGAATATGTTGAAACAGGTACTATGACCAGCACAAAGTAATATGTATATCTAGTAATAGTAGGTAGACTCAAAGGTCGACAATATTTGTGGGCATTGCTTAGGCATACTTCAATAGAACCTACATATCAATTTTCTAACTCAATATTTGTGATGACATCATCCATTGCCATTGTGAATTACCCCTTTCTATGATACTTATGTAGAAGGTGAAGATTCAAGGAGATATGTCCCTTTTGTATTGTTTATAGGGAATTTCACCAAGCTTTAGGAAGGTCTTCTTAATAAGTGGCTTCTACAAAGTGTAGTTTATTTCTTGATCTCCTTATCTTTTTTTTCTAACATTTGGAAGATATGATCAAAATAAAACATTGTATCTTGCTAGCATTTTGTGCAATAACAAAAATGATGGAAGACACGCTAATAGGCTATGATCAAAATAGAACATTATATATTGCTAGCATTTTGTGCAATAACAAGAACCATTCAATGGAAGACACACTATTAAAATCAACTCGTGACATTTTCTACAAAAGGTTGCAAGTGAAGGTGCATACACACATTTTGTTCTTACAACACCATGAACCTATGCCATGGATTTTTGTCTTTTAGCTTTTGTTTTCAGTTTTTTCAAAGGTGGGTTGAATACTAAGCTTTTTTAAAAAGAAAAATCTATAATAGTAATAGAACAAATAGTAAACAAAGAATAATTTGGTAGATGCGTATAAGATGTAGGTGCATTCCAACAAACTGGCCTATGAAAGGGATTTCAATTGTTCTTTCCCACACTCATCATTTAACATACCAACATATGTTGACATTCTAGAATGCAATCTACGTGATCCCTTTGTCCCATTTCACACAAAATTTTTAAATAAACACATTAGAATGGGTCCTAATCCAAGTTGTCATTGAACTTGAAGGAATAGTTTTTTAAAACTTTATTCTTGATTATAACTAAAACAAAATAACCATTTTTTATTATCATCCACAATCTAGGAATTTGCATGTAAGATTCCATTCATGTCCAAAAACTTAAGTGTGAGAGAACAATTTGAAAGAGAAAGGAAAGAAAAGAAAAAAAACATGAAATTAAAGTAGCACTTACAATTGCACTATCATCCATAGTTTCACCATCATTTATGTCCAGCTAAAAACAGCTTTTGTTTTGATGGCATCTTGTCACAATGGCAGCAATAGTACGGACAAAAAACTGACTTTTTGATGTTATTAATCAATGTAGAGTGGTGTTTGATGCTAACCTTCAATCATGGAAAACTAGAGGTATATTCTCTATGGTACTATTTGCAGTGAGATGTATAAAATACTTTTAATAGCCTCTCTCATATGTAGTTTTTTTGTTTGAATATAAAATTTGTGACAAAAACACTTGAGCCAACTAAAAGCCAAGACACAAAACGAGGTATGAGGTCATTTCTAATATTAATAGTCATAGTTAGCTGGTTGTTTCCAATATTAATATTAATAGTTGACTCGTCATGTATATCAACCAAACCATCATGAAAACGATGTGTTTTGGTAGGTGAATTAGGTTCCGTACTTTAACCTAGGTTGTACAAGGATAGAACATCACCTTCAAAGATATTTGTGAAACTTCCTTGGTAGAAATCAATGATCAGAAATGTCAATTGATCGCAACTCTTTAAGCCGAAAATGATTAGTGATGTAAACATAGTGAATGTGTAACATGTCTATCTATGTCTGAATGGACATAAACAAAAGAAAATTAAAGAATTTGTGTTCAATAGGAGAAAAGTACATTATCGTTTTCGCTCTTCTGTCTCTTTCACATTTGATTTGTTGAAATGTATGTTTTCGCTTGCACAAATAAAATGTATCGAACATAATAGCATAACACGTGTATCTATGTTTGAAATGAGAGAAACAAAGTAAACTCAAAAAAAATCTCTTTAATAAAATTCTCTTCAATAGCAAAAAGCACATTATCACTTTGGCTCTTTTGTCTCTTTCACATCTACTTTGTCGCGGTCATTGCTAGGAAAGTCCACATACAAGCTATTGGTTGCATAATTAATTTTTTTATCAGAGATGGAAAAACTCCCCACGACAACAATGAATCGAATGTTACCTATCTTATGCATGAATAAGTTCACTTTGGATTCCAGCGTTAGTGGCGACATTGGAAGCAATCATGCTCGGTGCACTGTAAAGGGAGGAAGCTTCATGTACTATTTATGCATATTGGGAATGCATAAAGCGTTCAATTTATAAGCCAAAAGAGAAGAAAGAAAATATTGCACAAATGGAAAGCAACTTACCTATTTGATTTATGTGTCTCTTTGATATATGCTAGTATGTTATGCTCATTAATGGAGGAATCGATATGCAAGATGTTAAAATCAGATAGTATGTTATGCTCATTAATGGAGGAATCGATATGCAAGATGTTAAAATCAGAGTTACAATGATATCAAATTTAGTATACTATGGGAAAGTTTGGAGAAATAGTTGGGTTAGTGAATAGATTGTTACCTTCCTGATGTATAAGTATCTTCATTATACATAGAAACACTCAAACTAGTATTAGTCCCAGAAGAGGACATTGTTCATATGCTGAAACCAGTGAAGCAATTCATTGCCAACAATATTAGAGGAAGCCATAAATGATATGTTGTAGCGAAAAAGGAATTTGCATGTTACAAAATGTAAGTATTTTTTGAAACTAGTGAAGCAATTCATTGCCAACAATATTAGAGGAAGCCATAAATGATATGTTGTAGCGAAAAAGGAATTTGCATGTTACAAAATGTAAGTATTTTAAAAAAATAGGAAAGAGCACCAGGAAAGGCATGCAAAATTGATGTGGTGGTTGAGAGATTATTACCCTTCTAATGAGTGTGCATTAACACTTCGTAGAAGACTCACATAAAGTGCAACAAAGAGTAAATTGTATCGTGGTCAATCCAATATGTATCTAATATACTTAATTCACAATGCGCAATAGGGAAGTTTGTCCATATGTGATCAATAACATGTTTTCTTTTTGGGCTATATGTTTGTGTTACCTATTGCAATTGTTTTGATTGCATGTAATCTATGAGTTGTTTTCGTCTATGATTATTTACATGAATGTCAATATTGGAATAACCTATCATTAAGAAGATACAATTCTTATAATGCACTACATTTTTGTTGCTCAATTGTCGCAATTGTCTCAATGATTGTTGACACACATGCAAATGGAGAAACACATATATTCATTCAGATATAACATGACAAGCTCTATTTTGTTATTTCATAAAGTTTTTATTGTAACGATTCCCATGTTTTTGTGTATGCAAGAGATAAAACCATGAATTGAGTATGCGAAGTTGAAATTAAATTTTGCAAATCCATTGTTTCTTGGAAGGAAATTGAACAAGCTTCTTAAAAGCATAGGATCAGATTTCTCATTAGATTTTGATTTTGTAGGATGTCATTGACATGTGCTCAGGAGATTTGTGTGTTCAAAATTGCGTTTGGAAAACTATTTGTACATGTTATTCCCCTTTACAAATGTTCTAGTTTATATGGTGTAGTTATTGATAGGTGTCCCTTCTCTTCCACTACTTTCTTATTAACATGAAAGTTGTATTTTTAGTTTCTTGAGAATATATAATGAGTCCATTGGTTTTACTTGTGACAGACATGTGTATACCAAAAGATGTGTCGATATGCCATTTGAATAAAATGCAAGCCTTTTTAAAGTCAGACATTGGGTTCTATGTATTGTTCTGTCACATGCCAATTGAATTGGGAATTTTTTTATGTATTTTGATTTGAAATTGCCCCTTTATATTTGGAAATGGTTTTGCAACACACAATATTGGTGTCCAATTCAATGAAGTGTATTTGTCATAAAACTCATGAAATTTGATCCTCTGCAAATTTCCAATGGTTGGATCTATAAAATCTATCCAGACAACATCCACAACATCCATATCTTTGGTTTTCTTTGTATATGCCTTCAATGTTCCATCAACACCATTGACAAGATCATTTTCTATGTTGCAGTTCCCATCATATAGCTCAACTAAAAAATTTCATTTGATTAGTATTTTTTATGGCAAGGTTATTGTTTTTTCATAAGGTGTAAAACCTCGATTGTTTTCATGTTCATTCGATACCTTAAGGTTTGTAAGTTCCTCATTACTTGTTCAAGATTTTTTTCATTATATCTTTGTTTCTATAAAATAAGTATGGAAATAGTTGATCTGACGACAAAGATCTGCAACCAAGGGTGTTTCTGTATGCAGACTGTTGTTTCAGTCTCATTTTATCAAGATGTTGACAAATTCTTTGTCTCTTTGAGACATTGTGGACTGGAATGCATAGCATTTTACTTTCCTTCTTAAAAATGATATGACAATTTTTATTTGTTCAATATGGGATTTTCAAAAATCCAAGAATCGTTTATGTGCCTAATAGATGTCTCCTAAAAATATAATTTCAACATTTGCAAAGTACAATACCAAGATATGTTTTATTTGTTGTAGGCATTTGCCAAGTTTATATGAGAATGTTGCACCTATAAGGATTGCTTTATCAATGAGTCACACACAAGGCACATGATAGTTAATTGCCAATGTATCTAACTATTCACTATTTAATGGAAGGTATTTTGATTTGTTACAGGGCATGTGATATGTGAAATGAAATTTCATACCCCATATAATATGCTATGATTCCTTTTAATTGCACTAGTTCATAGTCTAGCATGTTGTTGTACATGCACACAAGGAACTATAAAATTGCTTTTGTAGTAAAAGTTTTCCTAGTTCCTGCACCTCATGTCAAAAACAAATGTAATGGTTTTTCGAGTTCTCTTTCTTTTATGTAAGGTATCCCAAATTATAGTTTTGTATTCCATGCTCAATTGTCTTCTCATGTTGTAGAATGTGGCGTGGTCCAAAATATGTGGTTGTTTTAAGATTTGATAAGTTCTTTAGACCGATGTTTTATCTTTTTGCCAATTTGGAAATATTGAAGATCAATTGCTATGTCTTATTCTTCACAATGTTTTCATTCAGTTTGTGAATTGTTCTTCCCTAATGATTACTACTCTTCAAGTGGATATATGTTAAATAGTTGATCATCACTAGTTTGAATTCTAGTTGCTACAACATTGAGCTCTCCCATGCAGTACTTGATCTATCAACGTAATTCCTTTCATTACACTATATTGTTTTTTCCAATGCCAAGTAAGAATTATTCAAAGATGTGAACTATTGCTTGAAAATGCTCTTAAATGCTCTTATCATAGAGGTATGGGGCATAGAGCATCAACTATTCTCTATAAAAATTATCAAGTTTCTATGTTCACTATATTGTGTACATCTCTCTCTGATGACATATGATCTATCACTATTTCTTCTTTTCTTTCCTTTTTCCGTATAGATTGATTCAAACTCTATCAAACATGTCATTATTGACTTTGGGCACAATGCATAGTAATCAATGATTGATTCACATAGAATGTCTTTTGAATCATATCCCTCTTGTCCCAACACTTTGGCCTTTCCAATGGACATCCTCATTTCTTTTTTGGGAAAGCGTTGATGAATACACATTTTCTCGAGGAAGTGTAAAAAAGATGCTGATGATTTTTTCTATATAGATTGATTCAAACTCTATCAAACATGTCATTATTGACTTTGGGCACAATACATAGTAATCAATGATTGGTTCACATAGAATGTCTTTTGAATCACATTCCTCTTGTCCCAACACTTTGGCCTTTCCAATATACATCCTCATTTCTCTTTTGGGAAAGCATTGATGAATACACATTTTCTCGAGGAAGTGTAGTGGCAGGGACAACATAGTGTACATATCATGTTGTGTCCACATTTGTTGCAAATTCAATAAACCTTTTCTACGTCTCCCAATTGTTTGTGCTACATTGAACATCTATTCTTTGATAATCATTTTCTATATGTTCCATCAAAGTAATTGTCTTATCAAGCTTTGTCATGTAGGAGTTATAGTACGTGGTTACAATATCCAAGTCCAAGACAAATTGGAAACAGAAATCTATGTTTGTGTCCCAAACCACTCGAATATATCAAGAAAAAATATTAATCCATATGTCAAGTGGTCTCCTTTCTAACATAAATGTTGTTATATTTAAGCTACATTGAATTGTGTGATATATTAAGGAAATTTATTAATCCATATGTCAAGTGGTCTCCTTTCTAACATAAATGTTGTTATATTTAAGCTACATTGAATTGCGTGATATATCAAGAAAAAATATTAATCCATATGTCAAGTGGTCTCCTTACTAACAGAAATGTTGTTATATTTAAGCTACATTGAATTGCTTGATATATCAAGAAAAATTATTAATCCATATGTCAAGTGGTCTCCTTTTTAACATAAATGTTGTTATATTTAAGCTACATTGAATTGTGTGATATATCAAGAAAAATTATTAATCCATATGTCAAGTGTTCTCCTTTCTAACATAAATGTTGTTATGTTTAAGCTACATTGAATTGCGTGGATGTAGACATCTATGTCAAGGTCAAGCTCTTCAAGAAACTTTCAAATGTGATTGTGTCATTGAATTGCGTGGATGTAGACATCTCTGTCAAGGCCAATCTCTTCAAGAAACTTTCAAAGCTCTTCAAGAAACTTTCAAATGTGCTTGTGTCATCACATGTAACATATTGTATAGTGTGGAATATCTATTCTTCGTTTTCTTTTGTTGCATCATTGTCAACTTCCACACTAGCTCTAGTATTCTTGTTTTTCTCATTAGCATGATTGGAAAATTGAATCTACATTGCACATTTTTCCTTTTCCTACAAGTTTTTGTTTGTTTGAAAATTATATTTAAATGTTTTTAATATTTTGCAAGGATTCTTGGATCATATGTCACATTCTTGTCTACCAAACTGTATATCAACACTTGAATTTTTTCCATATATGGATGTCCTTAATCCACAACAAAGTGTACACTTCATCAATTTTGAAACTTTATTATGAATAAATGGTTTGTAACCTCACCATATTATTATTATTTGTAATGATGAGAAAGTAGTTGGAGCATAGTGGTGATCTTATTTCTATAATACTTCATACAAGTGACAAGATAATTTATAATCAAAGGTGTAACTTCATTTTCTCCACTTGATTGATGGTTTCCAATGACGATGTTCAATATTAGTAAATGATAAAAAAAAAAAATTGGTGACCCCAATTCTTATGAGAAAACTCATTTTTTGTCTTCATATCATCTTGGAAAACGCTAAACTACAAGTAACCTTCACCAGGAGCCATGCTTATTTAGTTGTTTTTCAAGGTCCTAAATGTTGTAGGAATCAGAAAAGCCATGTAGTAGTGTTTTCTAATCAACTGTATCTAAGATGTGGTCTCTAATAAAACGTTTCCTTCTGGGTATCATTTCTTACAACTTTCTCCATTGTATAGAGTTCTTTTTGCATAATCGCTTCAAAGCCTTCATGGCACGTGTAACAGAATCTGCCAAAGGCTATCAGATTTCTATAAATATTTTGCCTCTTCAAATTCATGTACATTTGCATATTGAAAACATTTAAACACGTACCTTTAAATAGATTTATTTTATTTTACAAGGATTGAAATTCCCATGTACAATTTATGTATATTGAAAACATTTAAAGGAAACACGTAACTTTAAATGTATTTATTTTATTTTATATGGATTGAGATTCCCATGTACAATCAATTTATTGCACAAACAGAAATCATAGCAGTTAGCGACTACACAGGACTGCAGTGCTAATGCATTAGCACTCTCCATCTCATATTCATCCAAAATGCAAACCCAATTAGTGTAGTTATCAAAGGCCAAAATGCAATACGTCAATAATGCATCATCGTTGCATTGCATTTTGCATTTCATCATTTGCACATATTGCATATTGGCCTTCAAATGTAGACCACATGCATTGATATGAGGAATGGACCCATTGTGTGCCTGATTTATGCTTCTGACAGCATGGATTGTTCAAATCCCTTTCATGCCTTGACCGTCCCAATTTTGTTCTTGTTGTTCTCACATTCTTATTGCTTTGCATTAATGCCAAAAGGCCATTTTTATTGCTTTGCATTAATCCTTCAAAGTTGACTGTCCATTTTAATTATTTTTCTTACACGGGAGGATAATCATCAGTTTGTTTATTTGTTGAAATAGAAGAAGCAAAGCTCGTAGCAGTAGGGAAGAAAACTTAAAAAAAACAACATTCACTGCTATTATATGGGGTTGTAGCATTGTAAATAGTGTCATCTACTAGTACAATTTTACAAAGGAAAATTTTGAAGTTTTGATGAGGCAAAATAGTACACTTAGATGTGTTATTTGCAAGACATTTACATCGACTCTACATTGTTGCATGCTTTGCTATTATATGGAGTTGTAGCATTGTAAATAGTGTCATCTCCTAGTACAATTTTACAAAGGAAAATTTTGAAGTTTTGATGATGCAAAATAACACACTTAGATGTGTAATTATTTGCATGACATTTACATCCACTCTACATTGTTGCATGCTTTACATGGTAGTGGAAAAAAAACACAATGTAGAAAAGAATATGCCTCCAAGAAAGCTAACAACTCCTTCAAGATACGGCCCAACCATGAGACCGACTGGTGGAACCCAAATGGAATTCGATAGGTAAGCTGCTTGCTCTGGTTCACCTCCTTCGATTGCTCTACCGACTGCTGCAACCAGATATGCTACCAACCAAGAAAGCTAAGAAAAAGTCTATAATTAAAAGGAAAAAAAATGCAACACGATGCCCAGGAATCACTCTACATATAGACTGCATCCCATGGTTAGCGAATGCCCAAGTCCCCATTCTTAAATTTTTGGCGAGACTACCATAAAATCCACGGTCTCATAACCGTTTTCTTCTGAGAATTTGTGCCCAAAACGCCTTTCTACTCACGAAACTGCAAAGCCTTTGATTTGAGGGTTAAAGATGCATACTGACCTCTTTTATTCTTGAAAAACAATCGCTTAGATAGAAAAGTACGTTAAGTTTAGCCTAGCCGCAGTCTGCGATCAAGCTTTGGTGCGGCCTGAAGCATGCCTGTCTTTTTCGTTTTTGCCTAATGTGTGGGTGATCTTTGATCCGCTGGTTTTGGCTTGTGTTTGCCGGTATCGAGGGCTGTGTTGTGGATCTGTTTCTTGCGATTCGATCTGGTCTGGTGTCTTGATTTGGTGTTAGCAGACCTCGGTGTAAGCTCGTGGTTGTTTTTGGAATTGCCCGTGGCCATGCGTGCTGGTTTTCCGTCTTGTTGGTTGGATTTTGTGGATTGTAGTTCTTCTCTTTGGTTTGTTCAAGGTTTGATGTATGTTCAGATTGTGGTACTTTTGGTGGGTGTTGGTGTTCTATCTTCCTCATTTCAGTTGGGGGTTTTGGCCAAGGCTTTGAGATCTTTTTTTTGGGCGTGTAGTGTTTGATGCTTTGACACTTTGAGGTCTGTTTTGAGGTCTGTTTTGAGGGCGTGCAGTTTTTTTGTTTCTCTCTTTCTGGTATTTGTTGGTTGGGGTCTTCTATGGTGTCTTTCCCTTCTGGTTTTGTGTCTTTGCTTTCTGGTTCTGTTGATGTGAGGGCTTGGACTCTTTGGTTTTCATCTTGTTGTTTAATATTGTCTTATTAGATCATTTATTGTATTTTTCTTTGTAACTTATTAACCAGCTTCTTGATCTCTTTGGGCTTCTATTTTCTGATATTTTACTCATGACTAGGTTGTACTTAAATGTATAACTTGGTTTTAAAATGAATAAAATTAAGTTTTTTTTTAAGAAAATAAAAAATTAAGATTTACAATAATAAACTTTTTAAATGATTTGATATTTGATATTTGATATTTTAAGCATCTATGATTAAGCTTTTTATATATGGTAAAACCCAAAACAATGTGTACATTTCCTTCTATCATCTACAAAACAAGGCAGGCCGTTTCTTCTTGTTGGGATCTATTACTGTGTTCTTTCTTAATACTTTTGTAGTTTCTTATTCTATTTTCTGATATTTTACTCATAACTAGGTTGTACTTACATGTATAACTTGGTTTTAAAATGAATAGAATTAAGTTTTTTTAAGAAAAAAAAAATTAAGATTTACAATAATAAACTTTTTAAATGATTTGATATTTGATATTTTAAGCATCCATGATTAAGCTTTATATATATATGGTAAAACCCAAAACAATGTGTACATTTCCTTCTATCATCTACAAAACAAGGCAGGCCGTTTCTTCTTGTTGGGATCTATTACTGTGTTCCTTCTTAATACTTTTGTAGTTTCTTATAGTAATATGTCTAGAATTTTTGGTTTTTGATATATGATGAATCAATTTCTAAATGTATGGTTTTGGATATTAGGCAAATTGCTTAATGTAAGTTAGGTGGATCACTAAATATATATTTCCTAATTTTGATCTTTGAATGTATAAATTCTGCTTCAATTCAAGTGAGTTACTATTTGAAAATAATTAATTTTCTGTTAATGAAATAGATGTTTGAATTATTGAGAAAAATACCATTGTATCTGTACAGAGTCAACATCTACAAAGACTGAAAGAAGATTCTTTTGTTAGCCTACTTTTTTTTTAATAGAAAATTACTCATTATATTAATATATAATTGTTTTCTTATCAAAATGTACATATCTTGATAATAGCAAACTAGTCTATAGTCCATCCTCAAAAACATAAACTACCACTATCAATACTTACTTAATTGCATGTTAAAACTTGCTAGAATTAAATTAATTCTGAGAAATCCAGTAAGCTTTACAATATAGCATTCCATTTAAATTAATTCATCAATTTCTAGAAATCTATTCAACTCTGCAATAAGTCACCCAATTCAAGAGTCAATGAAATATCAAACAAATAATTTAAAAAAAATAGATATAAATCTGGGTAAAATCACTTATTTTTATTTCTGTTTTTTAAATTGCAATTTTAAATACATAAACTGATTTAGCATCCTAAAATATACTAAGACACTTTAACTATATAGATTCAAACATTCAAATTTATAGTTTCAATAATTTGTGATCAAATTTTAGACAAAATTAACAGGAAAATATGCTCCCAAAAAAATCAAAACATAAAATATTTATTAAACTATAAACAATGAAATGCTATTTATCTTGCATGGCTAGAGATACAATAACCAATAAATATATACAAATTTTATATAGAAAATTAAAATAAATAAATATCTAACATATGGCCAGATATAATAAACAATAACTAATAAATATGTACAATTTTTATATGGAAAATTAAAATAACCAATAAATATATATATATATATATATATATATATATAACCAATAAATATGTACAACTTTTATTAAAAAATAAAAAACTAAAAAAACAAATAAATAAACATCTAACATATATGTAGAACACAAAACTAAACCAAATTAATATTGGTCATTTCTTTCTATAACACTTAAATTATAAAGGCGTTGTCTAGCTATTCTACTAAATGACTTTTTTTATAAATTTATAAGAATCATTATTTTTTGTTATTCAAAATTCATTTTTGAATATAGAAATGGTTCCAACATACTGAAAAATCCTGGAGCATTAGGATTATACAGAAATAATCACTTAAATCTAAGAATCTAACAATTTTTGTCTTGATTTCAAATAAATATCTCTAAAACAAAAATCTTCATTTGGTCATTTAGCTTACTACAACTAAAAATATAATACAAATTTAGTGAATATATTTTTTATAATCATGAACTTAGAAAACAAAATATAGCGTCTATTCTTTATAACACTTTCAAATTTCTAAAGGGCAGGATTTAACCATTGTTTGTTTTANTTAGCTTACTACAACTAAAAATATAATACAAATTTAGTGAATATATTTTTTATAATCATGAACTTAGAAAACAAAATATAGCGTCTATTCTTTATAACACTTTCAAATTTCTAAAGGGCAGGATTTAACCATTGTTTGTTTTATTTGGAAACGTATAGCTAATATACTGTAGTTTAGAAAAAGGGTAAAAAACCTTTCTCAGAGTCTTCTAAATATCCGTCCGTCAACATAGATTAGTAGATTAGTGCAAGTTCAAATCAGACAATGAATTCACGAAATCAGCCACAATCAAAATGCTTTCGTGAACTTTCGAAACCTTTTCCAGACGCTTCAAAGGGCTTTCCACCTGCACTGCCGCTCCAGTTCACAAAACGGTGGCTGCGGTGGACATATGGCCGCGGGGCACCTCATGTGGCGATATCGACTGCATTCTCATCTCTTCCAGCGGATCAACAGGTAGTTTGGCGCAGGAAATGTGTAACATGAAGTCACAGGGCGTAGAACCTTCGCAGCAGCGGTAGCTCATCTCACCAGGAGTACAAGCTTTCCCGCATACATTACATACTTGTGCAGGAGTACAAGCTTCGCATACA
This sequence comes from Picea engelmannii, assembly GCA_009831015.1. NCBI lineage: Eukaryota > Viridiplantae > Streptophyta > Pinopsida > Pinales > Pinaceae > Picea > Picea engelmannii. The sequence goes on along the minus strand of ML781193.1, from coordinate 382,721 downwards.
TTACATACGTGTGCGGTACTGTTATACGGCACGAGTTGAAGACTGTGGTATGGATGCAGAGCATGCCGCAGTATCACTGGCAGCTTTGCACACGATGGATGAAGGTCGACATTACAATCACGGCATTCATAAACAAACCCTAATATTTTCCCTCCACAAACATCGCATGTTACCCTTGAAACTGGCCTCCCATGTGAAACTGGTCTCGCATATGAAACTGGCCTCTCTTTGAACACTAGAGGATGCTGGGGATGAAAAGAATGCAAAGTGGACTTGGGTGCTCGAGCGCAGGATTCATGCAAGTCGAAGTTACAGGGACGGCACTCGTATCTGAAACCATAACCGGATTCTTTGCAGCCATTGCATGTGTACAGGGAACCATACATGAAGCGCAGGGCGTGCTGGCTATGGCTGAAATGTTGAATCTTCGGCATTCTCATCCCGCACTCCTCCGCCATGCTGCAATAATTTCTAATCGTCTTGAACGACTAGACAATACGAGGAAGCTATTACAATGTCACAAAGGCGTAGGCTACAGGTCCAACGATATGCACCTTTGCCGGCGATTGTTTGAGATTTTGATTGGCGAGCAATATACAGCCTGCTGCAGAGTCTTTAAGACTCTGTCAGCAGGCTGCCCATCCATGCTGCCATGGAGCATGACCATCCCGCCGGCACCCTCGACGTCCGTGCTCAGTTCGACGACCTCCGTTTCCGTTTAGGGTGGGCGATGACCATGCAGTGGGTTGTTCCATGGTTCAACCGTGCTGCATTTATCAGTCCATGCCATGCATGCATTTTCCATCTAGCAGCCATGCCAACGATCAGATCTCCGACGAGTTAAGGTACATCAGATTAATGACCAGATCTCCGACGATTTGTTCCTGCGAGTTAAGGTACATCAACGACCAGATCTCCGACGATTTGTTCCTGCGAGTTAAGGTACATCAACGACCAGATCTCCGACGAGTTAAGGTACATCAGATTAATGACCAGATCTCCGACGATTTGTTCCGGCGAGTTAAGGTACATGGGATTAATGTCAGCACTGACTTTTTTTCCAAGAAAAAAATACTCGAAATTATATTATATATATAATTCATTTACACCGCAAGCTCTATCGAGCTATTTGCCAGAAAATATAAAGAGTAGAAACTCTCGCCAAAGTTAATAACAGAATGTTAATTCATATCAGTGCGATATAGTAACAAGCCATCGCTGAAACGGCCTGCTGTCGCCGATTAGACAGTGAAAAAACTCAGCCGGATAGGGAGCATCGAAAGAATAAAATTCAAACACAGATGGAGTAGTCGCCTTTACCAGGAGAGCTATGAAGTTTTCAGAGCGCTCTCCCAGCTCTTTCGAACAGATTTATGTTTGTGATGGGACTTTCCAGACCATTTTCACAATGGTAGATAGATAGTCTCCCCACCTCCCCTCTGAGGGCTCTTTTAGAAAGAGCATCCGCCTCCTTGTTAAATGTTCTAGAAAAATGCTGGAACTTGACTTTCTTGAAGAGCTTTGAGAGAAACTTCGTTTTGTCCATCCAACCTTCTATATGCACTGAGTGGAGCTTGCACTTATTATTGATCCAGTCTATAATGATGCGCGAGTCTCCAAGAACTAGAAGGTGATCTAGCGACCATTGAGAGGCAAGAGCGAGGGCTATCCATAATCCCAACAGCTCTGCTTTAGTATTCGTGCCCTCCCCACAGTTTATGAACCAATTTGTAATTCTCTTTTGATGAGTTTTGAAGAAACCACCTGCCCCGCAACATAAGCCAGTAAATGCAGCAGCTCCGTCGAAGCACGCCAGTGTGTATCCATCAGATAAAGAGATCTCACAACTCTTGGGAGCAAATGTCTTGATCGAGGGGGGTTGCCATTGGAAAGTGGCCCAAACTCTGTGAGCTACTACCGCCTGTATAGAAGGATGATGGCCTTCGAAGATCGCATTATTCCTTTCTTTCCAAATCTGCCAGCAAATGTGTACAGCTAAGCTCGGGGGGGCAGACTTTTGTGAGATCCAGTCTCTAAGGCAGGCTGTGAACGTAGGACCTCTCCAATCCACAGGTTGGGAGAAAGACTTGGTCAATAGAAGCCAAATCTCCTTTGTAAAAATACAATGAACCATGAGATGGTGCACGTCTTCAGATTCCAATTTACATAGAGGGCAAATGCCAGGGCCCTCCCAGCCTCTATGTCTGAGAGCCTCCCAGGAAAGAATTTTCCCTTTACCCGCCAGCCAGATAAATAGCTTTAATTTAAGTGGGATCTGCCAATTCCAGATATGTCTAATCCACGAGTGATCAACCTCCAGTTTCATCTGTAGCAGGAAGGCGTTATATATATTTTTGACAGTGGGGGAGCCCGTGGCATCACCCCCGGCCCAAAGCAATAAATCAGGTTGATCGGTGAGAGTAATCCCCGCTCCTTTGAGGGCCGATGTATACCTGCTCCATTCTATAGCCAGCGGACCTTCAAGGGACAAGGATGCACTGTCCAGCCAGTGATCCAGGAGGGATAAGGCAACCGTCGGTCTCTTAATTTGCACCAGATAGGTGTATTCCAGTGCCTCCAACCGCGCGCACAGCAATGGCGAGAGAATTGATTGGTCTCCCAGACCAAGTATCTGATCACGGCCAATAAGAATTTTGGTCCCATTACCAGGCTTCCACCGTAACCAGTGAAGAATAACCTGGGAGGACGCGACCATTCCTTTCCAGTATGAAGAAGCCCAAGGCTGAATAAGTGTCGGCTTTCTAATCCAGTCATATAGGGAGAGGGATCCCAAATATTTGTCTTTGATAAGCTGGCTCCAGATGCTATTAACGGTGAGAGCTCTCCAAAAGGAGCTGGCCAGTAGAGCTGAATTGAAGAAGGAGAGAAGCTTTAGCCCCCAACCCCCTGCCTTCCGAGGCTTGGACAGCTCTTGCCAATTGCAAAGATGAAATCGACGCTTGCAAGCTTGATCATTCCATAAGAAGTTGAAGGTTAGCCTTCAGAGGATCAAAGTAATCTTAGCAGGTATCCGCTCCAGTGACATATAGTACACAGCTAAGCCTTCCAAAACCGACTTTACCAGGATATAGCGACCCCCAATCGACAACCATTTATTACACCAGAAGTCGATTTTTTTTTTGTATAGTGCCACTAGCCATTGCCAGTCACAAGGAGTGGAAGATCCCAGTTTGAGATGGTAACCAAGATAGGTGAAACCTTCACTTAGATTAATAAAAGGAAGGGGGATGATGTCCTTTAAGTGCTGTAGTTCAGTTTCAGTAATGCCCCAATAGTGAACTGTGGATTTTGTGAAATTTAAGGACAGTCCCGATGCTAGACAGAACAGCTGAAGCGTTTCCTTTAAGACTAGCCATTCACCCTGTTCAGCTTTCAAGAGAATAATCACATCATCACAAAACATGAGGTGAACTAGCTTGAAGTAATTAGTGAAATTAATGCCCACGAGATGCTGTTCTTCAACTCTTTTGGCGAGAAGGAGGCTGAGTCCTTGCATGATCAGGATAAAAAGGAAGGGAGAAAGAGGGCATCCCTGACGGAGGCCCCTTTCACTCTTGAAGAAGCTAGATGGCTCTCCATTGATTAAAACCCCAATATTTGCATTAGTAACGCAAGAAAGTATCCAATGGCTGAACTGTTCTCCGAAGCCCACAGAATATAGTATTAATCTTAGGAACTCCCAGTCGATGTTGTCGAAGGCTTTTTGGATGTCTAGCTTCAAGACAAGTGCTTTTAAATTTTTGTTTTTGATGCTATGTATGCATTCGTGGGCCGTTGCAATTGCGTCTTGGATCCTACGGCCTTTTATAAAACCAAGTTGCTCTGCTGAGATACACCTTTGTAGGAAAGGCTTTATTCTGTTAGAAATCACTTTGGAGATAATCTTGTAAACAAGATTGCAGAGTGAAATTGGCCGGAAGTCGCTGAAGGCCAGTGATTGATGTTGCTTCGGGATTAAGACCAAAAATGTGGAATTGATGCTCCCAATAACCTTACCTTTGATGCGCGAATCTTCTACCATCTGGAGAAGGTCCTCTCCCACTAGGTCAAAGAAATGGAGAAAGAATTCAGACGTCCAGCCGTCTGGCCCAGGGCTTCTTTCTTTCTTGAACTTTTGAAGAATGTTTTTTATCTCCGGCAGAGTAACTGGAGCATAGAGGGTGGCGGCTTCCTCTTCAGTAACTATCGAGGGAAACAGACCAGCAGTGTAGCTCTTTTCCTGTAGGTTAAGACTGTGCTGAGCACTGAAAAGGTGTTTGAAGTAGTCGACCGCTTCTGTCTTTATCGCTTCCTGTCCACGAATGACTTCCCCCCCTGTATTTTTTATGGACCAGATACTCTTTTTTAGTCTATTAAAACTTGCTACCTTGTGAAAATACTTTGTGTTGGAGTCTCCATATTTAAGCCAGGTGGCTCTGCTTCGGAGTCTCCATGCTTTCTCATGAGATGAGAGAATAGAATTCCTATTTGATTCCAGCGATTGTAGTCTGTCAACCTCCTCAGGCGTTAAAGCGGATATAGACGACTTTTTGATAGCTTGTTTAATCTCACTCTCCAGCGTGTCTAGACGGGCCTGTTCCTCTTTTTTCTTTTTGTGATACCACGATTTGGTGGAGTCCTTCAGTGCTTTCAGTTTCCATGCTAGGCGCCGCTAAGCATTAGTCTCCGAATTAAAACAAGGGTCGCTCCAAACTGTATTGACCAATACATTGAAGTCTGAATCCAAGTTCCAGTTATGATTAAACTTGAAGGGGGTCGAACAATTACGGTCTGGAGGTCCCAGCTGTAAAAGAATGGGAGCATGGTCGGATAGGAAGGGGTGTTCAACCCACGATGTCGAAAAAATGGAAGAAGAGAAGTACTCTTCCGCAACGAGGAATCTATCTAATCTTCTGGCTATGGTGTTTGTCCCCGATCGACCATTTCTCCAAGTGGGGACGAGCTGGTCTGGTAAGATATCAGTCAGCTTATTTGTGCCAAAAATATTTCTGTAGAAAGCTTCAGTAGCCCCCGGCACATAGCTACCCCCCCAGTTCTCAGTGGCCGATAAGATGATATTGAGGTCTCCACCTAAAATGAGTGAAGGTAAGGAGAGTATTCCGTTGTCAGCCAGATTTGACCAGAATCTCTTACGGTCAGTGCAGGGGCCGTAAAGATTAAGAAACGCAATCTCTCGTGATGTTGCAAGGCAATGTCCCAAGCAAAGTATGCCTCCAGTAGTCAATGTAGGTCTCAAGTCAAAAACACAAGGCTCCCAAGCCACCAATAAACCACCAGAATTACCTATGGAGCCAACGGCCACAGTAAACCAAGAAGGACGAAAATGGAACACAAAATCTCTGGCTTTCTGTGCATCAGTAAGTGTTTCTTGCAAGAAGATAATATCCGGCTTTGAACGCTCCAGTAATCTCCTGAAGGAGGCAGCCTTGAGAGTGCCTCCGATCCCCCGAATATTCAAGGAGAGCACTATCATTTTTTAGATCGTGCTATGGCCTTCAATGCTCTAAGGGCCTTTCCTTCCTGGATTGGGATATCTGGAACACTGTGGACGGAATTCAGGAGTTCCTTTTGTTTTCTGGAGCTTCTCGTCTGTAGCGGGGAGAGTTCTGTGCCAATGCCTCTCGACCACACTAGTGCTTTTTCAACTTTCACCTGCCCTAGGGTGGAAGAACTTCCAGCCTCTACACTGGGGCGGATGAGTTCTTTTCCCTTGTAAATAGCCAGTTGAGGACCGCTTTCAGGCACAAATGCAGGCGGGGTCGAGGAGGCCATCCCATCTAGTAGGTTTGTATCTACAGCTTCGGACTGTCCAAAGCCTGGGGGATCCAAGGGAAAAGCTTCAGGATCTACAACAGAGGGGGGAGAAATAGGCACCCTGTCCAATGAAGGGATCAGTGGTGGGTCGACCGATGGCTGTGGAGAATCATTGGGAAAAAGTTGGGGCTCCTTTTCCCGGGTGGAAGGCGGACCAGTAACTCTATTAGTGAGCCAAGGAAAACTATGAAAGGAGAGCTTTTCTGCCTCAGTGAGGGTCGAGTAAAGTGATGGGCAGATCTGGAGAACTTTGAGTAAAGGTGATTCTGAAGGTCCAGTAACCGGGCAAGTGATTGGTGTGGGAGGCACCTCCAAAAAGTCGAGGGAGGGGTCATGATCCACATATTCTGGTGGGTTAATGAGAAGTTCCCTTTCTTCAGCTTGTTCAAGAATGGACTTACCCGGACAAGTGCGCCGAAGGTGGCCCGTTTCCCGACAATTGTTGCACTGAAAAGGGATCCCCAAGTAGTCCAGGGACTGTTGGAGCATACGTCCTCTCCAGGTGATTTCTAAAGTTTCCGGCAGACCTGTAGAGATGTCCATCTCCACCAGGATTTTCCCCATTTTCCTTGAGGGACTGGCCAATAAATTAGTGTCAAGAGCTATGAACTTTCTGAGAGAGTCTCCAATCGCTCTGAAGGCCTCTTCGTTCCAAAGGTGAAGGGGGAGGCCCGGAAGTAAAACCCACAAGTGTCTTTGCTGGAAGTAGTATGTGTCCGGGTTAAAAGCCAGCCTCCAGCGCTTCAGCATGAGACTGCTTCCATCAGAGACCCAGAACGATGAAAGTAGAAGGGATGCGTCATCAGGTGTCCTGCAATGGAAGCCGAGCCATCCTCTCTTTAGATATAGTATTTCAGGTGAATATCCTATAATAGGCACCCAGTTAGTGTTTATCCAATCAGCCATTTTCTGGGTACATAAGCTCTTGTAGGAAAGTCAGCCTACCAGGTAGCAAGTGGACATTTTACAAAGATTTTCAAAACCTACTCCATCCCCCAGCACAAGACGGGAAATCTTCTTTTTTGCCTTCCAGACCTTTCGACCAGCTGGATCTCTATGAGCTGTGGGGGGAGCTTTATGTTTATCTTGGACAGAAGGTTGTGCAGAGAAGGAAAAAAGCGGAGATCTTGAACCTCCAGCTGTAGGTATGTCGCTGTCCAGATCTTCTGAAGTTGGCAGAGGAGGGACTTGAGTGGTTAATGGCTTTTTTGAATGAGGTGACTTGGCGGGAAAGGTCTGTCTCCTGGCTGAGAGTAAGTCCACTTTGTCGTATAAGCCTTCTTGTTCCCAAATGATCTTGTCGGATGGATGCATCATTTGGTTGGTCAGTGAATCCATAAGGACGACTAAGTGGTCCACCTCGATACCTCTTGGGTGGGGGACAGAGCAAACTAGGGCCAAGGGAAGTTGTTGTGTGACTGGCCGGGTAACAGGAATAAAGGAGGCAACAGGTCCGTGACAAGGGTCAGTAAAAGTGGAACATGACTCGGGCCTGCCCTCTCATGGATAGGTCTCGATAAAAGTTTTGTCGGTCTGTAAGGTCAGAACAAAGGATAAAAAATCGAATGAACGTGCATGGGAAGAGTGTAATCCGGGACCAGTCCAGTGACAGTAAAAGACAAAATGCTAATAGTCAAAAGAAAACTCTAATCTAAGCATAGTCTATAGAGAGAGTCATGGAAACCGATAACCGATTGGCACTCAAGCTAATGAGTGGATCCTATCATAGAAACCGATGACCGTTTTGCACTCAAACTATTGAGAGGATCTTGTTGCCTTCACCATAGAAGTGGACCAGGGATCAGCTGGGTCATGTAGGTGGGGGGTCATTCACCCAGGAGCTTCTCCCCTGGTTCGCCTGGTTTCCCTGGTTCGCTCCAATTCCCGTTTTTTTTTCCATACTCAATACTTGATGAACAAATGTAGCTTACAGAGAAACATGAACGCTGTGTTTTTTCCCTCGTGGACGACAAAACTGATAGAGATGTGACCACCGCTTCAATGTGGAAAGACCAGCGCATATAGTCATCCATGTCAGCACTGACTTGCTAAGACCTCTCGTAAACCGCCACTGTGGTGCGATTGAAAATGCAAAATTTGAAATTTAAAATAGTGCGCCTTTTATTCAATTCTTTCTCATAAAAGGCCCACTATTTTAAATTTCAAATGTGCGCCTTTTTCGTAGCCATGTTATCATAATTTTAGTTTCAAAAGTGTTGGTTATTAAATTGCGGATAAATTTGGTTTCTGCTATTTGATAAATAGATTATAATGTTTTGGAAAAGGTTAAATTTTTCTTTTATGTATTTAATGTTATTTATTTATTATTATAAAATTTTTATAGATAATTTTTGTTAAAATTAAAAATTAAATTAATCAAATAATTATTATGGTTTAAAAATTAAATTAATCAAATAATTATTGTGGTTTAAAAATTAAATTAATTAAATAATTATTATAGTTTTTAATAAAAAATAAATTTAATAATGTTAAATATCTTAATATAATGAGATTGTGCAATATTAATATGTGATATCTACAATTATTACCAATTTAAAAATGATTGATTTTTCTATATTATTTTTAGTGGTTGGAAAATATCTATTAATCAAATTTTTAAAGTACTTATAAATCCTTACTTATAAATTTTTAAAGTACTTATCTAGGGGAAGAGCACCTTAGACTTCACATAAAAAAATTACGAGTAAAAATCTTTCTATTATTAATCCTAATAAATCGATAACAAAGATTTAAAAAACATGTGAATGAAATGCTATAATATACTTAATTAATATACACTAAACTAATAACAAAGATTTAAAAAACACATAAATAGAATGTTATAATATACTTAATTAATCTACACTATTTTAAAATATACATATTCTTCCAAAATTATATTTTAACTCTTAAAACAATAATTCAATACCAAAACTGTGATGAAATGATTTCAAATGTGATGAGATAAATAAATTAGGCAAACATTCCCTACCATCTTAATAATATTATGTATTTTTGTAATTATTTTCTTTATCTATTTTTTATTTCCAATATCATGATTATTATTTCCAATGTACATATTGGATAGGAAGGTCATGTTTCTTGGGAATGGATTCATAGAGAAGGTAAAGGTCCAATTTGACCCACTACAACCCTCAAAAAGTAATGTGGGAACTAAAAGATGCAATGCGGGAGGCATAAACACATTTATTTTGAAAAACAATTATGTAAAAATATCATTGTAATTGTATGTAATGGTGGTGTACACCAAGGATGATAGAAAATCTAGCGAGAGGGTAATGTAATACCCTAGTTTTGATCCTTGATTTAGTGCTATGTATAGACATGATGAATGGATATAAGATTAACAATGTAATTTGTATCCAAACATTGAATGATTAATAAAAGTTCATGTTTGACTACAAAAGAGAATGACAAAAGATTGGGGGAAATGAATCCATGAGAGGGAAAAGGCAAGGGGACTTAGTCGACTAAGAAAGGGAGCTAAACCAAAGTCTTGTAAAACTTAATTATGTCTTTGATTTTTATCTAATTATGGCTTACTATATAATTAATCATTGGGGGGGATTAGTGCAGGAAAGTTATATGTGGCCCCTTCATTCCACGGTATGGATGCATGTCATCTATCACCGCGGAGGCTCTCCTCCATACCATGGAATACATGGTGAGAAAACACACCAAGGATCGCCTCTATGCCATGTTATCCATGGTCAACACACACACCAGGTCATATCATGTCCCATCGCTTCCCATATGTGGCCCATCAAATGGATGTTAAATCTACCTTCTTGCATGGGGATTTGCAAAAATAAATCTACATGGAACAA
>ML781193.1:296093-359622 GCA_009831015.1 Picea engelmannii | reverse complement strand
GTGTCGAAATTGAATTATGGGATATTATGAGATCTATTTCTAACTGGAAAACTTTGATGTTAATTTATCGGTATAGGGATACCAAATTGAAATGATGATAGTATGCAATTACATGATGATAATGCATAGAAATGTATGAGTTTATGTTATAGACTAATCTACAGGTTATGGACTATGAAATAGCCAAGGGATAATGATGATGAAAGTGGATATCATGATCACTAGCCGAGAAACATTATGGTACAAATATTTGTATGTGAAATTATATTGGTTTGGATGCATTGCTATGATATGTGGACTAGTGCAAGATTTCAGGTGAAAGACTGCCCAAAACCGAATAAACGATGACAAAACCCCCAGCAACACGGTGCCACTGTATATTCCATAGTAGGGTGTGGACCCTATTTATGATTAGGAGGGGTGGAGGCATTTCCCACCGTGTATCCTCCGAAACCTGAAGTCATGGGAGGACGGTGTTAGCTCACACTCCCCAAGATGTGTGATGATGACTGTCAGTTGCATGCTGGGGAAGCTTGGTCGATATAGCAACACTTCTGCTTACGGGTTCTATTTGGAGTTAGGTCAATATAGTTTACGCTCCAAGATAGTCCAGCAGAGGAAGGATAGGAATGGATATGGAAGTAAGTTAGGGAGGAAGGATGAGTATAAATAGTTGAGAAAGTATGGAGATTTTTCTGATGGTGAAATTTAAATGTTTTCCCTTCTAAAAAGAAAATGTCTATATATGAATATTCATAATTACATAGCTAAACCACAGTTGTCTAAATAAAATTGTTGAACCGGATAATTGTAATTAAATGATTTCTCAAACATTTGATTGGTTTATTGTCTTTTATAAAAGACTAGTCTTGTTGATTGGATTGGATGCATACATAAATTACTAAAGGGTGATAGTTATTGATTATTAGTACATGCATGAGACTTGTATGTACTAGCTACACATGCATTTCTTGTACATATACACTAGTATGTATGGGTTTTCTTGACTTACTTACTGATAATGTCGGTTAATTGTTATGAATGTGTGAACCATGTTTATTTTCCTTTGTACCATAAGATACCTTAACTTCATGACGAAGTTTCCTGAAGGGTGGGTGTATGTAACAACCCTAGTTGGATATATGCTTAGGGATTATTAAGTAAAAATTTATTAGGTAATTAATTTTTCCTAACATGTTATTAACTAAACAAAGATTGGTATAACGATATTAATTAAATATTTATTAATTAATTAATGGTTATAATTTTGATTAATTAATTAATTACCCATTACATTCAATGACATGGGTATTAAATTTAAAAGGGTTAATAAATTTAATTGTTTAAATTAAAGGATTACGTATACGGAGGGGATAAGGAGCATTAATAATCAGATAATGAGCATTGATAATCGGATAAAACATTAATAATCAGATAAGGAGCATTAATAATCAGATAAGACAATGAATGTGGGGATAAGGAAAGGGGAAGGATGCATATGAGGGGGGGGCTTACGAAAGGAGGAGGATTATTATTTTTGGGGGATGGTTTAGAGTTTGAGTTCTGTAGTCGGGAAGGATCAGTACAGGGGCCATCGGTTTGTTGGGGGTTTTGGGCACGGGGGCCAGGATTCGTTATGGTATCCTGGAGCTAGGGAGCCGCACAGGCTCTGTTCCTAGTTGGCAGGGAGGAAAACTCGGTTTTGGGGCACAGTTCGGTCAAAGCAACACGCTGGGCAGAGCAACGGGGAAAAACAACAGGGAGGACATTCAGAGGTCGGGAATTTAGCATCACACAGAAGTATTTTAGGTACGCATTCTCATGAATATGTAATGGTTATTTAAAATTATTAGCATGTTGTTATTTAGATTTCTGCTGCTTATATGAATTTTTGCTACTTATATGATGAATGAAAGAAATTAATTAGAAGTAATTTTTATCTGTTTAAATTTATGAGTATTTTTAGGCTTAATTTAAAATTAGGTTCTTACACCTTTCATCAAAAATACATTTGACAAGCAAAATAATTTTGAAATTCCAAGCCTGGTCACCCTCTCTTATTTTACTGAGGACCATCGACTCTTATTGCATGCCCTGTCTCATCAGCCCAGTTTTCCTATACGTTCCTGTGTAACCTCAAACTTGGAAAAGAAACATTCAATACTGCGGCAAACATATATACATTTTTTAATATATCCTAACGTATATATCAAAATGATTTCATGATGTATATACACTTTGTCCCAATATTCAATGTTTCTTAGCAAGCTATATATTGCTCCCTTCTAAGCTCTACCTAGAATTTGGCTATAATCTTACTTGTCAAGTCAAATCAAAATTTCATCATGGTGGTGTTTTTAATATATCATTTTATTCATCTTTCGAGAACCTTGCCTATTAGATAAAACCTGGCCTTTCAAATGAAAATTTCATAAGAATCTTAAGTATGGAATTTTTTAAATCTATTTTTCCAACGTAATAAAGTTTTTTTCTAAATTTTGAAGGTGAATTTTTCTAAGTTTAACCTCTGCGTATTTGCAAGTTCTCATAATTAAGTTGCAACCCTTTAAATAAGTTGTAAATTCCATACTCTGTTCATGGGATTAATAGATTTTTGAATATATATCATATAGATCCATGTGGTAATCAAAAATTCAAATTTAAATATTGAAAATTATATTAAAATTAGAAAAGTACAGATCCATGTGGTAATTAGAAATTCAAATTTAAATATTGAAAATTATATTAAAATTAGAAAAATACAGATCCATGTGGTAGAAATTCAAATTTAAATATTAAAAATTATATTAAAATTAGAAAAGTAAAATAAGTGAGATTTAAAAAGCTATACAAACTACTCAAATTTAATTCTCTTATTGTCATTACTATTTTTCATACAAGATTAACATAAGTATTTATTATGTTATTATTATTTTTCATATAAATATATTCAAGATCAACATAAGTATTTATGGATGATAGAAAAGTAAAATAAGTATTTATTATGGATGATAGAAAAGTAAAATAACTCATTACTATTTTTCATACAAATACATTCGAAATTAACATAAATATTTATTATGTTATTATTTTTTTTTTTACAAATATATTCAAGATCAACATAAGTATTTATGGATGATAGGAAAGTAAAATAAGTATTTATTATGGATGATAGAAAAGTAAAATAAGTAAGATTTCAAAGACTATGCAAACTATTCAAATTTAATTCTCCTATTGTCATAAGGATTTTTCACACAAATACATTCAAGATTAACATGAATATTTATTATCTCTGGATGGGGTGGTACCAGGCATAAAACATGGACAGTCCATGGGGAGGCTACCTGGCTAGACGACCAACCATTTGGCGCCTGATCAGATATGCCCCCCCCGATACCATCACCTCATAGATTTAAGGCAATTGTTGTCACCCTCCAGACCACAGTTGCGGCCAGTTTGTCGCACGATTTGGAAGCTCCGCAGTGTGGGAAGTTTCATGGAGCCATGCATGTCGCCTCAACATTCACATCCTCTTCTCAACAATGGTGCCCATAAAGCCGAGCATGGGCGCGCTATTCCTCACTCGCTCCTCCGCCATTTCCTTCACCAACTTTCCCTGGTTCCAATTCTCCTCCATCCCTTCTGGAGCGTTCTGCACTTGGGTACACAGACCTCGGGCTTGTGCCTCACCCCTTTGATTCTCCTCTGCGTTTTCCATCCCAGGCCGACGAAAACCATCACCATGCCCCGTCTGAGAGGCAAGTCCAAGAAAGGGTCAGCCTAATACGCAGCCAGGGGAAGGGAGGCGCCCAATTCTGACCCTCCACCTGAAAGCGAAGCTACCCTCGTCTTGGCTCCTATCATAGCTCCCACTCCCGCAGAAGCTCTTCATGAGGCCACCCCATACCTCTCCCTGCTCTCGAACTCCTACGACTATCGAATAGAGTGGTTTGACACCCTTAGGAATTCACTGGGCTACGCGCCTCCACCCCCCTCCCCTCCTCGTCACCCACCTCCTCCACCCTCTCCCTCTCGCCACCATGTTGTCACTTCCTCCGCTTCCTCACCCCTTCCATCCTCCTCTTCCGACTCACTGCTTTCCCCCCCACTCTGCTCCACCTGTGACAAGTGCGTTGACCGAGAAGCGATCATGGCTTCACTGTGTGACCTCAACAGGGGTCAGGAGGAAGTCAAGTCTACACTTCTTGAACTGTAGAAGAAGGATGTTGAATGCTGGAGCCGTGTGGACATTTTGATGTCCTTCCTACAGGACCTCCAGCAAGCAATTGCGAATCGAGACAGAGACAAATCAAAGAAGACCCAGGCCTTCGTTGGGCCAAGGCTTGGTCCAGGTTTTTAGTTTTTTCTTGTTTCAGGTTTTTCGCTTACGTTTCTATCCAGATAGCCATGGGGAGATGGCCGGCTCAAAGAAGCCTAGTTTGTGTCTTTCACTGTTTATTTTAGCTTTCAGCACTTTTCCCTGCGTGGCATCATAGTTTTTTGCATCTCTCACTTTGATTTTTGGACAAGTGGTACTCTAATTTTTGGACAAGTGACAACAGTGGTTTCCCAGATGGGTACTGACTGCCACGCATGTTTAGACTCCACAAACAGTTTGTAACATTTTTTCTAGAAAGCTCTAATACAAATACTAACTTACCAAAAAAAAGATATGAATATTTATTATGGAGGACTGAATTGTAAGCCTTTGGTGGCAATCGTGGTGCATTGAATTACATATATAATTGTTTTAAACAAATAAAAAGTAAAGATTATATTCAATATTATCAAAACAAAACTTGATGAATAAACAATAACGTGCATGGTAAAGATTTTATGTAATCACGTTGTCTAGAATAAAATGGTAAATGCACATTTAAACATCATATTTGGATAAACAAGTTGATGGATTGGTGTAGCAAAGGATGGAATTGTGAGCTAAAGTATAAGAAGTCATTTTATTAATTCATTGTTATAGACATTGAAATTAAATATTTGAAGAAAGAAATTTGGAAGATTCTTCATCATAAGGAGCATTATGTAAAGCATTCACAATAGTTCAAAATTAGATTAAAATAGTCAAAGTAGAATTAACAAAAGTGTAGCACTAGTTGTAACATTTACAATGTTACTAAGAACAAAGGAAAAAAGAAATATATACACAATTTGATTATGATGTCAAAGTTTATAAAAATAATATGGGGAAAGTCTATTGATTCTCCAAATATTTATATATACATACACTTATCTCTTATCCCTGAGACATAAAAGAGACCTTATAGAGGACACATTGGTTCAAGCCCACGTGATTAAAAAATGACCTGATTAATGATTTATGAGGATAAGAAGATGACAAACTTCAAACAACTTTGAAGTCAAGCTTAAGCTCTACCATGAACCACAAACTAGGTAACATCTGAGCATGTAGAAAGGAATTTTTTTTGTTTAGATAGTTCCAAGAATCACTCATTTTGAATCATGAAAAGGTAACCTCTAATGTAATGTCCTAAGCACTACTTGTACACTTTTCTTCTCACTGTTGTAGAAATATGATTTTTTTTTCCGAGTGTTGACTTTCGCCAAACAATTATGCTATAGGTGTCTTTTATTGCCAAAACTCCCACTATACTATTGTTGGTATTTTAGTTGAGTTTTGATGTGTTATAGATGGTTCGATATGGTTTAAGCATGCCAAGATTCCTTCTTATACAACAGAAAACATAAAACATAAGGGATATAAAATACTCACAACTTACAAATGATATAACAAAGACAACACAACGACAATATATTTATTAACTACCAACACTTATCCGAGCAATGGCATTAATGATAACTCACAGTTTAATTAGATACATTCATGGTTGTTGGTACCTTATTGGCTGAAAGAACAAGACTGATAAGGGACTGCCCTTCCAATGGTTATTTTATTTCTCCAAAATTGGATATCCAATAGAGATAAGTCATCCAAATCACAAAACTTTTCCTAGCATGAACAATGAAAATCAGCCTCTATACCATATACCCATCCAACAAAGAGAATATAGAGATATGTTGCCAAAATTCAAGTGGATGTGCCTAGAATGGAGTGCAACTCGCCCAGTTACAATATTTCTTCAAGGAAAACTCTCAGATTGATATGTAACTCGCCAAGCTATACAAAGGAAGCACACAGCAAGGGAAACTCGACCCTATGGTACAAAAAAATGGGCCTCTACCGCAATATACGACCCAACAAAGAAATAACTCGCCCCTCAAGAGAAAAGTCTTATGTCAAGTGAATAACTTGACCCACAATGGAGAATACTGAAACACCAACAAAATAAACACAACCACAATAAATATCTCAACCACCAAAAGAGACAATCTCAACCACAATAAAATATTCTCCGCCATAGATGAAACACAATGAGAAGATCTGAATGATCTCCTTCACTATGACCAGCTAGGGTGGATAGTCTCACCACTAAAACCAATCTCAGAAATTTCTCTAGGTTTTTTCGTCCCAAGAGTCCAAAAACCACCAAGAGCTCTCTCAAATAAATTTTAGGAATGACAAGTGAATAATGAAAGAGCGCATCCTCATTCCTCTTTTATTTCCCAATTCACCCTTTTTTAATAAAGTAAAGTGACTTTATAATTTAACTTTAGTAAAATCACTTTATAACACTTTTAAAATCCCTTTTAATGTCAGAAAGTGATTAATTGGCTTCTAGGATATTCCAAGACGTAGGAAAGACCTTTCTCATTGTCCCAACCTTTAGACCTTTTTATTCTGGTTCTGACATGCTATTACACTAAGGTGTTCCCTTAGATAATGTGATCAAGATACTACCATTAGTGCATTTAATTAAATTATGCCCAATAATAACTCAAAATTATGGGAATCGCTGGAATGCCACGAAACCAAGAGACAACTATGCAGAAATGATCCCAATGATGAAAATATGGTAAATGGAATGGTTTGGGCCTCATCTAACTCCTCAAAATTGCCCAAGCTCATTGTTAACCTCATTTTAAACCTCTAGTCAGGATGACATAAACAAAAAAGGTCGCCTCCAATTGTCGAGCAGGTGAATCCAAAAATGGGGACAATATAGTCCTCCCTTCCCAAATATTGCTTGTCCTCAAGCAATGTCACCACAACATGACGCTCCATCGACTGAACCAGACTAAAACTGGAAATTATACCAAGGTCCCAAACCACCCTGGAAGATGTGAAGTATCCTCCACTCAATGCATGGTCCAACTGGGTACTGACATAAGAAACCTCATAAATATTGTCGATAAGTAGAGAAACTTGATACTGCAACAACTCGATCAACCCCTCAAAGAGGTGCTCTACTAGGGAACCAATCTCATGGAAGCAAATACTGGCTCTCACCTTTGTGTCAACTGTTGAATTGTCTAGTACTAAAATTCCATGGTCTCAAGCTAATCTAAAAAAGAACCCACCATGTTGATGGTGCACTACTCTGATCATACTTGTCCGACTGTCATGCCCATTCGACATCCTCCTCTCCTGGAACTCCATAATGACATACCTGTAAGGGTTGATCCTACTACCATGAATAGTACCCAACATAGGCATCCGGGTGAAGTCACGTCTTGCAAATCCACTTCCATACTCGATCTCGAATATAGGAAAAGGAAGTCTGTCTCAATCACTGGAACTGACTTCGAGTTGCTCATGGACTCTAAACATCTCTCCACCAAATAACTATGTCGCCTTCAAAGAAATCACCAGAAGTGTGTGAACTGCTCAATCACTACAAACATACTATCTGCTCATTGCAACCTTGATGAACCTGTGATTCTCTCCCATTCTCTCTCATAAGTGGTCAAAGACCACATCAATCCTGTGGGACGAGTGTGCTCTAACCTACTCTGTTGCCAAGTCATACACTCCCCCATATGTCCCAACACATCGTCTATACATCCCCTCCATGTGAACCTCTCTCGAGCCTTCTTGGATGATGTGAAAGCCTCTCTGCTCATAGCACTGATCTGCAAGGTGATAATACAATAATCCATTTTACCGCGCCTAATAATCCAAGCAATCCTAAGTTGTAGAAATTCGGTCGACTCCTCAGAAGACCACCCCTCCAAGAAACCAATCCTATGCACCCCATGAGTAAACTATGGAAAATAAATATTAGCCATCTCATCTATATAGGTTGTCGAGTTGTTGTAACACCCCTGTTTCCCCCAACTTGTAATTAATAATTAATTAGGATTACCATGCTGTGGCATGGGAATAGTGTAAATGTATTATGGTTTAATTTCCAAATAACTGACTATGGGGGTGAAGCCTTGAAAGTACTAGCCATTATATCACTAGAGGAAAGAATGTGAACACGATAAAAGAACAGTTAATAAGAAAAGGATCGGTGGTTGAACCCTCAACCACCTCCATGAATGGAAGCATTTCCTAGTTGCAAAAGGTCAACCCGAAGTACCACAGGGTCCTGCAGACACATAATGGACCTGGGGTTTCCTTCTGACAGAAGGAATAAGATAAGAGGGATGTGCATGCAAGGCACGCAAGAGGATATGAAGAGAAGAGTGGAGAATGCAAGAGATATTCGAACAGGAGAGAACGAGTCGAAGGCCACAAGATTTATGTAGAGAAAGAATATGATAAACCTCGTCGAGGTCATGACAGAGAGGGAGATCTATTAGAGTATGCAGAGAATGGGACCTTACTAGAAGGTCGTGAGCTTGATTTTGAGAAAGCATTTGATAAACCTCGCAGAAGATGCGAACGGGAAAGGATCGATGAGAATTGGCATAAATTCCCTGGTGATATCATGGCTTGGCACGAGGGTGGATGGAGTGCCAAGAATGAATGCTTCTGAGACTATGGTTGGGTGGAAGGATGAACACCCACAGTCAGTTAGTTGGCTACAACCTGTAATAGATAAGTATTCTCATATCATGTGTATTTAAGTGGTAACTGTGAATTAAATTTGGATATCCTATATACAATATCCCTCTAATTCTTCCTACATGTATATTTAAGAAAATAAGGAATTCTTTTAATTGTACACATAAATGCCTGAGCCCCGTGGTGGCTCAATTGTACATGTAAATGCCTGAGCCACGTGGTGGCTCAAGTTAAAATAAATGAATTGTGAAAATTTTGACCTTGGGCATAGCTGCATGTGTGCATGTCGACACTCCCAGTCGTTATGAAGGAAGGATTATGTTAAGCTCAGGAGAGGTAGTGCATGTATGCATAGAGTCTCTACGAAGTGGGAAGAGACTGAGAACCCCCTTAAGTTCTAGAGTTGATAAATGAGCGTAAGGGGTGCGTGAAAGATTTCTCTAAGTGTTAAGTTCAGGAGAAATAGCACAAAATATCTAAGTACTTAAGGAGCTGGCAAATATCAGGAAGGATAGCGAGATTCAAGCCCCAAAAGGAGATATCCTTTCGATTGGAAGATGAATGGATGAGATTAGTTCAAGAGGAGTCGAAGTTCTTCACGATCTTCGGATCTGGAGAAGGAACGTGGGCGTTAACCCTTAGAGCCTTTCAGACTTCGCGGGTCCGACAAATTGAGCATATTTGTTGCACAGGAGGTGAATCTCCCAAAGTCTCGAACTTAATCTAGGTCGTAGATCTAAGGATGCCCGAGAACTATCCCAACCATTGGATCTACGATATAGTCAGCCTGACGTTGACCACTTCGGGAGGACAGAGGTTTGGTAACACCAAAACCCCCGAAGTATCGAAGTCCCGAAGTTAATGTGGATCGTGGATCTAAGGATCCTTGAGGATCCCTCATGAGCATTCGATCTGTGGGAGACACACGTCGAAAGATCTTTGACTTTGAGTGAAAGCACTCCGGGAGAAAGCGAGTGTGGAGAGGTTGAAACTCCCAAAGCCCAAAGAGTCAAAGTAATTTGTGGCTGCTTGATTTGTGGGAGACACACGTCGACAGATCGCTGACTTCGCATGAAAGCGCTCTAAGAGAAAGCGAGTGTGGAGAGGCTGAAACTCCCGAAGCTGGAAGAGCCGAAGTGATTTGTAGTCGTCGATCTGTGGGAGACACGTGTCGACAGATCGTTGACTTCGGGTGAAAGCATTTCGGTAGAAAGTGAGTGTGGAGAGGTTGAAACTCCCGAAGCCTGAAGAGTTGAAGTGATTTGTAGTCGTTGATTTGTGGGAGACATGCATCGACAGATCATTGACTTTGGGTGAAGGCACTCCAGGAGAAAACGAGTGTGGAGAGGTCGAAACCCCCAAAGCTCGAATAGTCAAAGTGATTCATAGCCGTCGATCTGCGAGAGACACAAATTAACATATCACATACTTTGGAAGCGAGGAGAAAGCAAAGTGGAGAAGAGGGTCACCCGAAGTGGATCCCCACCGTCAAACGAGAAGGACGCGTGGCGCACGATCCTTGAATCCAGAAGAAAGTACTTTGGGAGAACAAATTGTTGGAATGTCTGAAGCTCCTGAATGCCAAAGTCCTGAAATGAACTTGAGCCGTTGATTTAAAGTGGGCGTGTGGTGCTTGATCTAGAACTCCGTTTACAGAGTACTTTTGGAGAAAAGGTTGTGTGAGCATCCGAGACTCCCAAATGCTGAAGTCCCGAAGTGAATCACGGTCTTCGAAATCCCCGAGGACACGCAGCGTCAGATTGTGAACTTCGGAAATTTGTCACTCCAGATGATTCACGCGATGGTTGTGTTGACACCTGTTGTTTTGGTGTCTGTTCATAGCCCATGGTCATATGCAAGTATAGAGAGATATGTTGATGATTAAAATCGTCAATGAAGTTTTGCCTGCAAAGTATTGGTAAAGCCTATTATTATAAGCTAACAAGATAAATAATACTAGTAGGTGGGACCCCCTTGTAGATTGGAGAGATCATATCTAGTTCTTATTTCATGGTTATGATGTTGTTCGACACTACTTACATGGTTTGATGAAATCTTAGTTTTATTGGCGATGGATAAGGCCTATTATGTGTTGTTTCTAATTGCGACAATTGAATGATGGATAAGGCACGTTATGTAATGTTTCTGCTGCTCTAGGTTCTAATTTCATATTATGATGGCCTAAGTTATCCATTGCCATCATTGCTATCTGTTCCTGGATTCATTATTTTGACACTTGCACAGGAGATATGTTAGTAACAACACATAAGAAGCAGCTGAAAAGAAATAAAAGCAATATAAACAGAATGCAAAAGGAAGGAACTATACTATACTAATATGCTACCTTATATGCATTGAAATTTAAATGATCGTTGTTAATCCTAGATAACAAGTAATACCTATGTGATTTATCGGCTATATGAAACATGGTTGATATATGTTATGGTATAAGTTGGAAAATGGATAATTGTGATATGGGTGGTGCGTTTGACAAGTGATGGAAGTTAATTTCGATGCATGGTTTAATTGAATGTGTTAATGGGAGGGCTAGTTGGCATGTACTAAGGAATTGAATGAGTGGGGGTGGAGATGACGTGCATTTACTGCACATTACTCCTACTCCTTCCACTGGCTGCCACCCTAGTCGAGCTATTGTTCAACTGGGTTTTGCTGTGGTTAGGCTTTAACTTTCAAGCAAGGGAAGAACCGTTCAACCAACTCACGTTTTAAGGTGCTTTTGGTTACAGGTATGCCTTTTTTCGCTATCCATGAATCTGCTCTCGTTATGAAATAGATATTGGCTCAGAATGTATGGGTCTTTTCTTTCCTTAAGTTTGGAAACTGTGTAAATTTGTGATATTTTTCTGGAATGAATCGTTGGTGTGGTTTTCATTGCAATAATGATTGAAGTCATAGTGTTATTGATCATTCTGATTGTTAGAAGCCATGAAGGCCCTCTTTCATCCTTATTGGTCTTGGTTGAAGGGTTTTTATTCGGTCTAGATTAGCTGGCCATCTCCATGCTTTCTTAACACCATACCCACGCGTTTGTTGTTATGGGGTTTACTGGGTTTGAAACGCCTTGTGTCACTGCACATTGCTTCACTTGGGTATGGGTTTGTTCATGCTACTGATGGTTACACAGTGGTTTATATTTCTTCTTCTTGGCTCTGTTTTTTCACAGCGTTGTTACTTGGGTGATTGGGAGAGCCACAAGGGTTATACCCTGCGTGTTCTAAGTGTTGTTACAAGGCCAAAATGGAGTCGTTGCTCCTATGTTCATAGTCTCTCCTATCTCGTGAACTGTCACCCTGTCAGCGAAGTCATTGGTGGTATACCTTATGTGTGCACCGTTGGTCTCATAGGTTCTCACCCGATGACGGGAGTCGACTCCAGTCTCCCTGTGTTGGTCTACAAAACAAACCCTTGATTTCTCAAGCCTGGGTTTTGATAGAGGGAATCCTTATGGCTTGTCGGGTATACTATTGGTTGTTATGAATTGTTGGTATATGGTCAACAATGTTCGATTTTTGGCTTGTCTCTGTTGATTTTGTTGACAGTGGTGTTGGTTTTGGTATTTAGTTAATGCATTGGTTATTATGACAATTGAATTGATAAACTCAGCATGGTAATTTGGTTGATTGGAGAATTGGATTGAATGCACAACGATTCTTCATGCGTGATGTGTGGGTATGTGTGACATTCCTACAACATGTTAATTTGAGTAAATGATTGTTGTGGTTATGTGTTTTAAATCGCCAAATGGGAGTATTGCAGTCGTAGTAATTATGGCATGGCCATCCACTGTACATGTTATAAATATTATTTGATTGCGCCATCAGAGAGGGTCACGAGTTTTTAAATATGCTTGTTGCAATTTGATCGATTTGTGTATGAGATCAGGCATACTGTTGCTACCTCGTGGTATTAGATTGATAGCCCAACATTGTGGATATTTATATTCGGATTAATTAAACATGTGCAGTCACATAAATGCTCTTGTGTTTGTTAAAAGTTCTATGTATCCTACAACATAGTATAAGTTGAAAGGGTGATTGATGTGTGTTTAAATGGAAAGTCAGGATATATTGAGGAGTGTGTGAACTGTCCATTGTGTATGATTGATGAATATCACACATTGTTTCAGAGATGGACACAGATTCTGTGACATTATGGTCTCATTACGACTTAATTGTTGAACAAACTTGAGGAATGGAATCAGGTGTGATTTTAGTGTCTGTGTTTGATTTGAGGAAATGATTTATGGACAATGGTCGATTTTTTGATAGAACATATTGGAACAAGTGAGTGTGCATTCATTTAGAAATTGTTTTAAATATTAACTGGGACAATTGGGAAGAAACAAAACTCTTACAGGTTGTTGTGGAATGCATGTTGTCTTGTTTGGTGACACTGTATTGAAAATCTGATTACAAACAGTGAACAAGTCAATGCACATAATTAATTGAATTATACATAGTAGTTTTCATTTGATTACAATGATTATTTGGCTGGTGTTATTTCCTTTTACATAATGGTTTTATGGACTACTTAATTAATTTTATGAACACTATCCACTCTCTTTCCCTACCATTATTTCTCTTTTCGCTAATTACAATCCCATCGCCTTCCCACATTCATTTTTCACTCCTTGTACTTAACATTTAATTACAGTTAAGAATAATTTTGTATTGAAGCAGTTTGAAATCACAGTTCTTGATTGGATCACGATGATATTTTATTTGGTTTCATTACAGTTGATTGTTTTTTGTCTTTGAAGCAGTAACCATGTTCTTTCCCCCCTCATTTTATCATGTTTCGCTCAATACAAACCCCTTGCATATCTCAGGACCTTTTGTTCACCCCCTGCTCATTGACAACAATTAAACAATTTGTATGGATTGGATTGCATGAGTCTGATATGTTGCTGAGTCAAAGTCTATTTCATATTTTGAAAGAGTTGTCATGTATGGTTGTTAAAGGAACTATTCACTAATAAATTTTGCATACAGGAATGCGCTATTCAAATAAAAGGTTGAAAATCGAGGCCCACTATGCCCCTGACAAAGGCAAATCCACTGCTACCCCTTCCTCACCTTCAAATGATTCCGATAAATCGGTTTCCTCTTGCATGAAATTGAGGGACAAATTCTCTCATGTGATCAACGAGATTAGGCCTAATGGCTCCACACAGCCTAAGGCAATTTCAAAGAGTTTAAAAGGTGATAGTAGTAACAAAGGAAAGGTTGCCTCAAAGACTGGAAAATATGGATTTTAAGTTTTATTTATTTATCTATTGTTGAGAACAATTGACTTTAGGTGTATGGACAACATGCTCTTTCGATATATTGGTAATAGTTTTTTGGAAATAATTTCAAATATCAATGAGGTTAATTGTCAAATGTGAATGTGCTGATGGGAGTCACAAGGAGGGGTGTTCTGCTTAATTAACTAGTTATATTATGATTGTTAAGAGCTAAAGGGAGTCACAAGGGGTCCCATCTACTAGTTATTATTTATTTAAAACCCTTACTATGATTTATTACTCTTCCCCCCTAACTAAAAAGTTGGTTGAGTTTTTAGTTAACTTAACTAATGAGGTAGTTCAACTACTGCAACCAATTCTAATTTGCTTAAATGCAAAAGGGAAAGGGAGGAACAAGAATAGGATATAAGGAGAAGCATACTAAGGTTTTCTCTTTGAGTTTATGTTGAGATAGTTCAGTTTTCATTCATTCCTTAATTGATCACAAGCCTAATTATTTTTTATGATAGCAGGGTCTTATTGTAGACAACAAGATTCATGGCTGAATTACATCATTTAGACACTTGTTTTTCAGAGGTGTTGATCTATATTTGATAGTCTGTGTAGACTTGTCTGTTTGTGAATTAGTTTTCATGACTGACAAATGCTATTGTGCATAGTCGATTGGGCAACAATCCGTGGCAAGTTGATCAAGCTTTTAGAGTTCAATTTTGATTTTCTGTCAGAGGTCCTTTTGTATGTTCCATCGAGGATGTCTAAGTTTGACTTTGGTCCGAAATTTCTTCACGAAATTTTGTAAAGAGAATGACTCTTTGGTGAATTGGAATGAAACAAAGGATTTGTTTATGTCTCATCTGTCTTGATTATCATCTTGGTGTCTTTTCTCCTGTCTCTACATTTATTTCAGCAACTGTTATATTCAAAAAATCATATAAATAATGAATTGTCCAGCAAACTTTTATTTATAAAAAGACTAACCTAAGCACTTGTAATCAATACTTGTGAGTTAGGATATTAAATTTTTATGGCTATAAACATAGGGTGATATTCCCTTCTATTTTTCTTTAGCCAAGCATAATCTGAAAATGCTTGAGTAAGATTATTTCATATATTTTCCTCAACAAGATGGAAGAGCTTGAAGAACTTGGGAGAGGATATTTGCTAGATCTGAGCTCGGTTCAGAGCATGGAGATCATGGTTGGGAAGCTTTGGAAGATCAAAATGGGATAGAAACCCCGAATGGGGGTTTTGATTCTCCTAAGAAGAGAAAAATTTTGATGCCCCCACCATGGTTGTGTGACAAATTGGTATCAGAGCACGACAACAACACTTGGCTTGCTTGGGCTCATGCACGAGTCGTATGAAAATATTTCTAGAGAACTTTAAGGGGTAACACCCTATCTTACCACATTCCTAAGAGGCGTAGAAAACCTCTATTGAAGAGAGGAATGATATCCTTTACTGTTGATAGATGTTTTGGAAATTGGCACTGTATGTTCCTAATGTTCCCAAATAAAGAAGTTGACTTCACTGTGCAATTGTACGCGTTGTTGTACAATCATAAGATTCAGTTACCAAGGCTAAGATGAGCATGTGGAGAATATTACCACCAAACATAAATCATCTGCATAAGTCCTTGAGTAGAAGGATGTATACTTAAAATACAGTTGGGATTTTACCCTAACGATATTGAATCATGCTTGTATGTGACAAAGGGAGCCTAACATTTCTTGGGAAATGATAGTAGATCCTACAGAAATGGGATTATGTTGAAGAACACTAATATTTAAACTAAAATAGAAATGTGAACGGATGGAAAGGATATGTAGCATTAATTATTACTGCTTTAATGAAGGGTTAAACCTAGTATAGGTGTATAACCCCTCACAATCAGAGGAATGATTCTGGTGACCATTCCTTGAAAACAGAGAACATGCACAACTCTCGGGTTTCAAGTGTACTAAGAAACAAATTTGATTTCTAGGTACAGAAATTGCTGGATAGGGTTTTTCTAATCAAGATGATAAACAAAGCTGTAGAAATATAGAGTGATTGAGTGAGAAATCACATCAACCTCCCTTGCTTAGTGGATAGGTAACTAATCTTCCATAGTTCTCATGGGAGGACGAGAGTGGCCTCTGTCCCTGACTGTTGCTGAACAGAAGGAAGAATTCAAATGGTCACCACCAATATTATAGTCTCCAAAGATTTAAATAAAATGAAAGTTGATGAATTGAGTGGTTTTTTGCTAATTGTTGAAGAAAATAATCCAACTAAGGAAGTGGAACATGCTTTTTCCACAAGGCATAGAGGAAGGGGAAGAACCATGGGTTAATATCATAATCAGAATAGGCATCCACAATAGTAAAAAAAATACTAAGGAAATGCATCCATCTCAAGAGGAAGATGAAGCAGTCCAACTCAGTTCAAAGGATTAAGAAAAGAAGAATCTTGTGGAATAGGAAGAGGAGTATATGGATATCGAGAAAGACACAGACCACATTGTTATTATTGTCATAAATTTGGTCATCTTGAAAATGATTGTTATGAAAAATTGTGATATATAAAACACAAAGGTGTCAATACAGTTGTTGAAGAAACTAGGAATGAGAAGTTATTCATATCAAGTTTTATGACACATAATGAAGAAAGTGAAGCTCAGTATATTGATTCAATATGTTCAAATCATATGACATATTAGGAGGAACTGCTTACTAGAATAACTGACAATTATTCTGGTAAATTTATATTTGGTGATGATAGAGTTTTTAAAGTTAAAGGGAAAGACACAATGACAATTCCAATATTGCATGGAAAGAAGAAGTTTATTGACACATTGTTGACACCAGCGTTTAAGAAGAACCTACTTTATGTAGGAAAAATGATGGAGAAAAACTACAAGTTAGTGTTTGATAATAAAGAGTGCTTAATCATGGACAAGATGAATAAAAATGCAGTAATAGCAAGAGGAGAAATGATTGAAGACAAAATTTTCAAGATTTCTTTTGATTCAAGTAACTCACATAGTTTGAATGTTACAAATAAATGAATAGAAATCTTTGGCATTTAAGGATGGGACATTTAAATTTTAAGAGGTTGGTGTTGTTAAGGAAGCATAACATGGTGATTGCTCTACCTTATATCAAAATGGATGATGATGTATGCGAATGGTGTATTTTTGGGAAACAACACAGAGAAAGTTTCTCAAATAGAACATGGAAGGCTAGAGAACATCCAACACTAGTACATTCATATTTGTGTGGTTCAATGGAGACGATGTCTTTTGGAAAGGCACACTATTTTCTCACTTTCACTCATGATTATTCCAAGAAAAGTTGGGTGTGTTTTTTGTAGGAGAAGTTTGAAGTGTTTTCTCATTTTCTTGAGTTTAAGGCATTAGTTAAAAAGAAACCGACAATTTCTCTCTCCACAACAGAAGAAGCAGAGTATACAGTTGCAGTGACAACAACATGTGAAGCAGTGTGGTTAGGAAGAATTATAGAGGATCTACATGAGAAACAAGAGCAACCTACTCAGGTGATATGTCATAGTCAAAGTGCTATTCAAATGACCAAGAATCCAACTTTTCACAAGAAGACCAAGCATATTCATATTTAGTATCATTTTGTTCAATATTTGGTTCAACAAGGTGTGATCGAGATCATGTATTGCAAAACGGAAGAGCAGATAGCTGATATATTCACCAAAGCACTATCAAAGGAAAAGTTCTGCAAATTTAGAGTTGATCTCGGAATATTTTCAAATGATCATTATGGGGGAGAAATGTCATAATAATGAATCATTTGTCATAGATTAATTATTTTTAGTTGTTATATCTCAAAGGTTTAATTTGGGTTAGAGAAATTTGTGGAGAGATTGTTGAGTGATTGTAGGAGATGATAGTTTCCCGAGACATCTCCTCTCATGTATAAATATATCTTTTGGTAATGAGAAATTTTGAGTTGGTTTTGCATTGTTGTTTAATATATTTGCTCCATTATTGTACTAGTGTAATTTTTCAATATTAGCAAAGACCAAAAACCACTACAAATTGGAGAACTTACAACAACAAAACATGGAATCAAAGGAAAGAAAATTATGCAACTACCAACCATCAAGGATTAAAAGCAAAAATATTTGAGTTTTGATGGATGGATCATCATCAATGGAAAGAAGAAAATAGAAAAATAAGAAAACAATGTTACTTGGTTTCATCACATGTAAAGCCTTTAACTGCAAAGCTTTTAGGACAAATATTTTGAAGGAGGGTACTACGTTATGACCCCAAGGGGAGAATATATGGGGCTAAATGTATATGATATGACCCCAAGGGAGGCATATATCATGTTAAATATACATGTAATGGGTAAATGTATATGTAATAGTGGTCGGCCTAATAATAAAGGGGGCACTTGTGCAATGTGTGAATAGGTATATATAGAGATCATATAGTAGTTATTGAGAACATGTGAATTGGATGTATGAATGTATTGGGGTATTTGGAGGAGGTTCTCATATTCTTGAAGGAGATATCGTATAACTCATCTCTCTTATTTATCTTGGAGTTGTTCTCCAGGCTCATATTTGGCATACATGGTGTGTACTTTTGGTTAATTATGATATTTTATGTATTTGGTTCATAATAAACAAACCTTCAAATTCACCTTTTCCATAGGTTGTCATATTTAAATATTATGTTAACTCCACCCCCACTCAATATTCCTCCACTCTTAACGTTAAGTGGCCCTTGTTTGACTTAGACCCTATATTTTTATCATGCACTTAAAAAAAAACAAAAGAAATAACTACATGTCAGCTAAATCCCTCCCTATGTTACTAAGTGAACAGAGTGGAGAGATGAATGTATTATTGTCTACATAGGTTGCTCCATGAATTCATGGTTATGGTGCATAACATGAATTATTATTTGAGCAAGCAGTTACATTGGAAGACCTTCCAAGTTCAAATAGCTTGTCTTCTAAGAAACTTGTACTTCATTTTTAGAAATTAAAGGAAATATTATTTTAATACATCTAAAAGTATCTCTCTCAATTTCAATATTGTATATTAGGAAAGAAAACTTAAATGTTAAAGAAAAATTTTCCAGGCATAAATACTTGCATCTTGGTAAAGGCAAGGCATGTAGCCGAGCTCATATGTTTGCTCATTCATAACTTGCATCTTGTGCATGATAAGGAACTTAGAGAGATAATATTGTTCATATCCTACAAAATTGAAATTATTTACCACATGAAACTGGTATAAATACCTAGACAAGACATAATAAACAAAATAGAATATTTTATTAAGAGAAAGAGAGACAAATGCAATGTAACAAAATTTCAATTATATAAATATAAAAAATACCCAATAAACCAACATCAATTGTCTCTAGATGATTCATCTGATATTAGAAATGTGACATAACTATTTTGCACCATATTGCTAGCATTTACAATATGAAATAAAGAAACAATAGTTGTTAATAGAATCATTTGAATCCAGATATCTCTCGTACTCCTTTTGCACCATTTTGTTTCCATTTGAAGGATCTAATGCACATCTTTGGAATCTACATACATGAAATAA
Organism: Picea engelmannii; assembly: GCA_009831015.1. Classification (NCBI taxonomy): domain Eukaryota; kingdom Viridiplantae; phylum Streptophyta; class Pinopsida; order Pinales; family Pinaceae; genus Picea; species Picea engelmannii. The sequence continues at coordinate 339,880 of ML781193.1, read as the reverse complement.
CAATGTGAGCTAGTTAGGTACTTTTATCTTTTCCTTAGAAGAGTGTTTTTCTGCATTGATTTTTTAAATGTAAAATCTTAATCTTGCTAAATATTAAAATGTTAAAAAAATCAATTCAAACAATAACATTCAACAACTAATATACATTTGCTAAGTTACCTTCCATCTATTAGAAAAATGACAATAGTGTTCTTATGGTGGCCAAAATCTACATGAAAGTGTATCCCTCATGCAGGTGAAATTAAGTAAAGGACCGCTAAGAGAATTTTATCTTCACAAATATATCTGGTGTTGATATTTTATTAGTATCACATTTGGTGGTTGATATTACGTTGAATACACAACATGAATATACACGTAATTATTTGACTCACCTTTTTTTGCATGGTTGTGTTCGAACTTTTCAAAACCCAACAAAGATAAACAAATGGTTTCTAGACAACAAAACAACATAAAACAGAAGTTGTGGAAACATGAACAATGTAGGGAAATCAACATAGAATGATTATGTGACTCCTAGTAACAATGGATCCCTGACACAGAATGATTATTTACTGTGTCAGGGATCACTTACACATGAACAATGTGTAAGTGATCCCTGACACAGTAAATACATAATAATTATTTCATTCGTGTAAAAAAAATTGAGATAGATTTGAAACCATATTCATAAACAAGTCATGTGGCAATGTCAATGTGTAAGTGATCCCTGACACAGTAAATACATAATAATTATTTCATTCGTGTAAAAAAAATTGAGATAGATTTGAAACCATATTCATAAACAAGTCATGTGGCAATGTCCCTGCCAGACAAATTCAAAATGAAACCAGTGCATTCATGAGTGAAAAACGGATCATTGGCCAAAAACTTACAACAACATAAACGCTTGAAAATCATTCAAACCCTACATAGAGGGTCGTTGATTCGATCGACATTGTCAAAACCCTACATAGAGGGTCGTTGATTCGATCGACATTGTCAAACATTGGTGTTGCTGACCTAGTCAGTGACTTGTGAATCATATGCATTGTGAATTAAGGAAATCCAACAGAGTTCAGGCTGGCCACTTTCTTGGAGAGAGTATCAACCCTGGGTTGGGAATTCCTAGCAGGCTGTGTAATTTTCTATAAAACTTGGAAGTTAGAAAAATGAAAATAGATAAATTTTCAAAAAAGATGAAGAATAAAAGCTACCCTAGAACATCTTTGAAAAAAAATTATAATTTCATTAAAAGCAGTGACAAAGATTAGGGCTCGAACATAACTCGAAGCTTACTAGATACTCGCATTCTTACGGAGCCTCGAGAGGCGACACTTGTCACATTGCCACAAAATTGTTCTAAACAGAAAAAATCATTCAAACAACAATTTTTGAAAGTAAGGCATGAGATATTCTAGAGAACAAGTAATTAGAAAAACAAAAAATTTCCATGCAATATGATGCCTAGAATTGAGATGAAAAAAAGAATTGGTTGGACGAAAAGTGGAAATTTATGGGAATACAAATCAAATAATTAAGTCCGAGGTCACCAAAAATAGAAAACCTGAAACTGAAAACAAATAACCAAGTTTTAGTTTGGAACAAAAACAAAAAAAAAAGACCATTAAAACGCATAAGCACTAACTGAAGGACAAATTCGCGGCTGTAAATATTTGTCTCGGGGCCAAAATAATAATATCTTCACCAACGTGGCATTGATTCGCCAGTATCCACTAGGGTTCGATCTTGCTGAGTTCTGTTGCATCTAAAAGGCGCGACTCTCAAAAGGGATGAGGTCGTTTGCAAGTCTTTAGCAAATTTGATGGAATAATTAACCCATCGTACTTGAACCTAAGATGAAGGAATATGCTGTGAACGGTGCATCTTCCCTTGGGCTGTATTTCTCAAAGCAATTTCAAAATAATAACAACTAGTACAGCCACATAATTGTGGTTGATCAACGCCTAAAGGTTGATAAGATGAAAAGAATCCTTAAAAGAATATATTAAATTTTATTATTGATTAACAAATAAACTGTTGTGCTTCATTTATCTGGTGTTAATATTTTAATTTATGGTAATCACTTAAGTGACAATCAGTTAGCTATCAAAGTAATTTTTAAATATGATTAAGTAAATGTAAAAAAGTAAACACATAAACTGTTTTGTGTGACTACTAAGAATATTCCAGCCATATTTAATCCTGTCCATAAAATTTTATCAAGCACTAAACCCCTATTAAATCTGCCCATTATCAATAGGTGTACGCCTTTTAGCATAATTATCTTTTCTAAAAAATGAAAAATAAATAAATAAATGTATTGGGCGATGCGAGAAATGCAAAGTAATTATGTTAAATGGTTTTTTTTCCAAATCCGAACAAGATGATTGGGAAAAAAACTAAATGTAATGCAAGAAATGCAAAGTAATTTTATTAAATGACTTTTTCTAAATCCAAATGAAGTATAGTTCCATTTGTTTCAGTAAAAGATTAGAATGGAGGTAGTATCAGCTAAAATTATGAAGGGGACCAGAAATAGGAAAGAAACCTGGCAGTGGGAACTCTTCCGGGGATCTCAAGCTCGAATTCGATCGATAACCCAGGAAGCCATTAAAACAGTCGAAGGTCACATCTGCAACATGTCTTACATTCGTCGGCCAACTTATCTCCATATTCGAAGGTTCTTCTCGGTTTGCTTGGCAAGCAACTAAGGAGCGCCTGGATGTCATTATGAGAAACGCTATAACAAATAACTGTTCATTTTTATTGTTATTTCTCTCATTATTGTGCCCATCTTTGAAAATCTTCATGTCTACGACTTCAATTTTTCTAAGATATGTAGTTTCTGCGTTTCTTGACGGAAACCTTGTCGTCATGGAACTGATTCCGCTGATGGGTTTCATCAAAAGAAGAATCTCTTTTATTTAATACCAGAATATCAGCTGGAAAACAAATGAGGTCTAATTGCTACAAACGGAATTCATGAAATCTTATTTTGACAATGGGAAATCGTGGGTTCACGGAATACATGTTTGGTCACCCACAACCCTCATAATCGGAACGTAAAACTGTGAAAGATGAACAGTTACAGGCCATAGGGATGAACCAAATCCCAATCAAACAGGGGCCTGGTGGCGTTGATACTCTGAAAGGCAGGGGGATCTCATATCCAAAAATAGACATGTGTTGCAGAATCGAGAGGGAAAAGCCCGCAGGACAATGGAAATAGCGAATATCATCGACAAGCATCTGAAACTGGTTAAGAAGATGATGTACCATCTCCCTGCTATTGAGCATGGGGAAAATGAGAATGAAGCGAGCATAACAGTGGAGTTGCTTGTTATCCAAGCCACACAGGTGGCACTCGTCAGGGCCATAAATTGAATAGCAACAGTAGGGGCAAGAGGATCAAGCAGGTGGTGATGACTACACATAGACTGCAATGTGGTGAGTAGAGAATATACTGCAGTGAACTATGAAACAATCATTAACGCCGCCACCCTACTAGATCCTGTATCTGATGCAATCACGAGGTTAACAAACTTTTAGGTTAAAGCGTATAATACTGCCTCAAAAATAGTGCACTCAAATAATCAAAATGACCCAAAACATAATGTCTCTATAGGGAAATATAAACAATCACAGGAATGTGTTTATTGTACACTGCATTAAATAGATATTAGGGAACGAATTTCATGTTTACTAGTGGCAATCCTTTATGATTTCCACCCCTGAGGAGGTTGTGAATTGACATAACTCAGATTGTAATACAATATTTTTTTTCTCCAATGATATCAAAGTGAATATCAGTTACTACCAAAGAAGACAATATTAATTACCATCACAAAAGGATGTCATTCATCTACATTTAAATAATTGAACATAGATTGCAAACAAGAATAATAGAAATCCACATAGTTTGTGTCAAACAATGATCTAAAATCATAGTAGATATTGTGTTTATCCATATGTTGTGTATAATTGTGTACAATAAAAGTAGGCATTCATATTTATAACAATTGTGTACAATAAAAGTAGGCATTCATATTTATAGAGACAAAATGCATAGAGTAGTAATGAAGTCTGAAGAAAATTTGAGTAAATTTAATTACAAGGTTTGTAATGCAATTGAGCTGCATTGAGAAGAGCCACTAAAGTTAATATGAAGATGTTGAAACAGGTACTATGACCAACACAAAATAATATGTGTATCTATTAATAATAGGTAGTCTCAAAGGTCGACAGTATTTGTGGGCATTGCTTAGGCATACTTCAATATAACCTGCATATCAATTTTCTAACTAAATATTTGTGATGACATCATCCATTGTCATCGTGAATTACCCCTTTCTATGATACTTATGTAGAAGGTTAAGAGTCAAGGAGATATGTCCCTTTTGTATTGTTTATAGGGAATTTCACCAAGCTCTAGGAAAGTCTTCGTAATAAGTGGCTTCTACAAAGTGTAGTTGATTTCTTGATCTCCTTATCTTTTTTTTCTAACATACGTTGGAAGATATGATCAAAATAGAACATTGTATATTGCTAGCATTTTGTGCAATAACAAAAATTATGGAAGACACATTATTAGGCTATGATCAAAATATAACATTATATATTGCTAACATTTTGTGCAATAACAAGAACCATTCAATGGAAGACACACTATTAAAATCAACTCGTGACATTTTCTACAAAAGGTTGAAAAGGAAGGTGCATACACACATTTTGTTCTTAGAACACCATGAACCTATGCCATGGATTTTTGTTTTTTAGCTTTCGTTTTCAGTTTTTTGAAAGGTAGGAAGGGGGGTTGGGGGGCGGAAAGGTAGGTTGAGTACTAATCTTCTTTAAAAACAAAAGATATAATAGTAATAGAACAAATAGTAAACAAAGAATAATTTGGTAGATGAGTATAGGATGCAGGTTCATTCCTGCAAACTGGCCTATGAAAGGGCTTTCAAATTTTCTTTCCCACACTCATCATTTATCATACCAACATATGTTGACATTCTAGAATGCAAACTACGTGATCCCTTTGTCCCATTTCACACAAAAAGTTTAAATAGGCACATTAGAATGGGTTCTAATTCAATTTGTCATTGGACTTGAAGGAATAGTTTTTTAAAACTTTATTCTTGATTATAACTAAAACAAAAAATAAACCATTTTTTATTATCATCCACAATCTAGGAATTTGCATGTAAGATTCCATTCATGTCCAAAAACTTAAGTGTGAGAGAAAAAATTGAAAGAGAAAGGAAAGGAAAGAAAAGAAAAGAAATACAAAATTAAAGTAGCACTTACAATTGCACTATCATCCATAGTTTCACCATCAAAAGAAGAATCTATTTTAAATAGATTTCATGCAATCTATTTATGTCTAGCTAAAAATAAATTTTGTTTTGATGGAATCTTGTCACTGAGAGGAATAGTACGAACAAAAAATTGACTTTTTGATGTTATCAATCAATGTAGAGTTGTGTTTGGTGCTAACCTTCAATCATAGAAAACTAGAGGTATAGTATCTATGGTGCTATTTGTAATGAGATGTATAAAATACTTTTAATTGCCTCTCTCATATGTAGCTTTTTGTTTGAATATAAATTTTGTGATACAAACACTTGAGCCAACTAAAAACCAAGACACAAAAATGAGGTATGAGGTCATTTCTAATATTAATAGTAATGGTTGTTTCCAATATTAATAGTAATAGTCAACTCGCCATGTATATCAACCAAACCATCATAAAAACGATGTGTTTTGGTATGTGAATTAGGTTCCCTACTTTAGCCTAGATTGTAGAACATCACCTTCAAAGACATTTGTGAAACTTCCTTAGTAGAAATCAATGATCGAAGATGTCAATTGATAGCAACCCTTTAAGAAATTAAGCAAAAGGGAAAATGATTAGTGATGTAAACATAGTGAATGTGTAACATGTCTATTTATGTTTGAATCTAGAGAAACAAAAGAAAATTAAAGAATTTGTGTTCAATAGGAGAAAGTACATTATCGTTTTCGCTCTTGTGTCTCTTTCACATTTCGAACATAATAGCATAACATGTGTATCTATGTTTGAAATGAGAGAAACAAAGTAAACTCAATAAAATCTCTGTAATAAAATTCTCTTCAATTGCAAAAATAACATTACCACTTTGGCTCTTTTGTCTCTTTCACATCTACTTTGTTGCGGTCATTGCTAGGGAAGTCAACATGCAAGCTATTGGTTGCATAATTAATTTTGTATCAGAGATGGAAACATGTGGTCAAGAAGGTAAAACACCCCACAAAAATGAATCGAATGTTACCTATTTGATGCATGAATAAGTTTTCTTTGGATTCCAACGTTAGTAGCGACATTGGAAGCAATCATGCTCGGTGCATTGTAAATGGAAGAAGCTTCATGTACTATTTATGCATATTGACAATGCATAAAGCGTTCAATTTATAAGCGAAAAAGAGAAGAAAGAAAATATTGCACAAATGGAAAGCAACTTACCTATTTGATTCATGTGTCTCTTTGATATGTGCTAGTATGTTATGCTCATTAATGGAGGAATCAATATGCAAGATGTTGCAATCAGAGTTACAATGATATCAAATGTAGTATACTATGGGAAAGTTTGGAGAAATAGTTGTGCTAGTGAATAGATTGTTACCTTCCTGATGTATATGTATAGTCATTGTACATAGAAACACTCAAACTAGTATTAGTCCGAGAATAGGACATTGTTCATATGTTGAAACCAGTGAAGCAATTCATTGCCAACAATATTAGAGGAAGCCATAAATGATATGTTGTAGCAAAAAAGGAATTTGCATGTTACAAAATGTAAGTATTTTTAAAAAATAGGAAAAAGCACTTGTAAGAGGAAAGGCATGCGAAATTGATGTGGTGGTTGAGAGATTATTACCCTTCTAATGAGTGTGCCTTAACACTTCGTAGATTGTTGCATTAAATCTTGTAATGTGCTGTTTTATATATATTGAAAATGAAGATATGTGTGTGAAGACTCACAGAAAGTGCAACATAGTATAAATTGTATCATGGTCAATCAAATATGTATCTAATATACTTAATTCACAATGCGCAATAGGGAAGTTTGTCCATATGTGTTGATTAAACTCTTCCTCTATACTGTTTGAGTTATTGACCCAGGGTTCATGTCTTTTGGGTTTCCAACAAAGCCTCTAAAACTATCGGCCCTCATGGTAAACTAGAAGGCAACACAACACACATATACACTATTCAGTCTCACCAGAGATAGCTTTAATGGGTGGCTATAAGATTCAGGTGTTTACAACCCAGGATTGAGTACGAGATATGAGATCCATATTCTGAACCATTTAATATAACTTGTGATTTCAACCTATTGTTATTCGCGACTATGCATTACCTTCAACAACTTATACCCTTCATAATGCAACCATATTTCATAGAAATATACTAACTTGTTCATTCGTTAAGCACAACAATTAACTACTGAAAAGAGGATAAAGATACGCATGCATTCATCACATTACACAGACATTACCGTGGTTCACCCCCCTCCTGGGCTACGTTCACAAAGATTTGACTCTTTTCTCTTTTATTATGATAGTTTTGCATCTACAACGTCACGCACTTACAATTCTCCTTAGATGGGTAAGATCTATATGAGGTGATCTAGATCGCACCAGGCCCCTCAACCTACGATCTAATCCTCAAGATCTACCTTCTCTCGGCTCCTCTAGCTCCATAGCTCATAACATAGTTCTTACAACAACATACTACATATCACATCCGTTCATGCCTAACTACCATACTCGAGAACTGATTATATGCTGAAAAGTACAAGAAAACCTGAATACTAGCTAAATCGAAACAACTAGAAAATCCCTCAAAAAAACAGAACTCTTCAACAATACCTCAGTATCAGTATTTATACATCTTTGTCTCTTCAGCCATTACAATATGTTACCAAAATCCTAACCCTACTGACGTTAGGTCTTCCTCTCATGTGCACGTGATGTTATTCCTTCCAGCTGTCGCTTTCCTTGTGCACGATTTCTTGCATGCGTGGGTGATGTGTTTCCTTCGAGTTGTTGCTTCAATTTCTGCATGCTTTCTTTCCCCACGATCATCCTTATTTCCACTTTGGCCTGCTGCCAAAAGGCCCCCAACACTGACATGTGGCTCGTCCTGAGCCACCTAATCCTTCTGATCTTTCTCAATCTCCTTGGTGATCGTATGGAACTTTTCCTTAAGCTCCATTGCTTGTGTCAGCGCCTGCATGGTATTCTCCTTGATTGTTTCCACTACCTGGACTGTAACTTCATCGCTGATCAATCCTACACATTCTACCTGGGTCTGTGCTATCCGTGTCTTATCTTCCTCTGCCTGTGCCAAGACATCTGCTACACGTTCCTACAGTGGTTCCATTTGAGCCTAATGCTCTTATTTCTGGGTTTGCGTAGTGATTAGCTCTGCCTGAAATCTCTTCATATCTTGCATCCCTTTCACTCATTCTGGGATTTCTATTGTATTCTTTTTCTACTTGAGCTCTTGGATCGATGCATTGATCTTTTCTTCTTCCTTGTCCCACTGTTGGACCTGTGGATTCTCCTCCAACCTGGTCCAAAGTTGCGTTGCTTTATCAAACAAGTCAGCTGTTGTGCTAACCTACTACTCTATCTCCTGCAGCTGCGTTGTTGCTTCCTGTTTCCTTTTCTCCTTGACTGTTGGTGGAGTGGTTGGTATGATATGTTCTCGAAGATTCTCGATATCCTTCTGGTATTGATCAATTGCCTACGCAATCCGATCAATCTTTTCTGCTGATGCGATTTCCTCACTCTGCGTGGCCTGTGGAATCTTCTCATAAGTTCCTGCCACTTTCTGCTCCAATCCTTTTGTGCGCTCCCTTTCCTCCTCAGTCTCAGATTTAGCCTTCTCATAGACTATTTGCAGCGCATCCCGCTTCTTTGTTGTCTGCTTCAATTCGGTTAAGTCTCTACATGCATGAGATTGTACCTTGTGGTTTACGCTCACTTGCAACATGTGTAATGCCTCTGATGGTATCCTTGTCAACACAAGTTGGATTTGACTTAAGTCCTTCAAGGGTGTCTTCCCCACAATTTCGTCCATGCGCAACTTATTGGGGTTGATATGGAATGTTACATCTGGCTACAATATCCCCTGGATTGACTCTCATTTTGGTTCTTTCACTCTACCTTCTGTCTACGGTGTTGATGGTTTGATTCCCCTGTTGCTTGATGTCAACCCTTCCTTGATCTGCTTGATGAGTTGTCGCATGTATGCCAACTCCTCTTGGATCTTGTCCCTATGGTGTGCAGCGTGGTCGAAGTCCTCGGCTAGACAATCCTGGACCATTCTGGTGATCATTTCCCCATTGTCGTTTGTGATCGTATATTCTGGAGGTGTTCGTTGTGCCTTTGATTTCTTGCGCATGCCTCCTGCCTGCGTGGTTGTTCTCTTATTTCCCCCTGGTTCCCGTGTGTTGGGATTTGGGCGGTCTCTTGTGCTCCCTTAGCCTGTTTTTGTTGTTCCTTGGTCGATTGTGTACTCTCCTTCTTCTCCTTTCGGGTCCCTATCTTCTTTGGCCCTTCATCTATCGATGTTGTCTTGCCTTGGCCTGTTATTGGTCTCTTGGGCACTTGGATTTTTGGAGGTTGCGTTTCTCCCTACTCTGCCTCTTCCTCTATTGTTCTTTTAGGCACTTCTTGGGTAACGGTTGGAATCCTCCATTCATCAGGCCATTCGTTGATGACCATGTCAATGTCACCCTCTATGATGCAGCAACACATCTGTAGCCACTGTTTATATAGATCCTTCCTTGTCTATATCCACATTGTTTGTCGTGTGGCCTGAAAATTGGTGATGTCTGCATATCGTGCGACAGCTTCTGGTGTAATCTCCACATCTTGGAGATGGCTTCTTGTAGGTCATGTACGTACCCCTAAAAAATGGACCCGTTCGCCTTCTTTCTCTTCGAGTTTGGCCTGGATTTGAGAAACAAATACCTTGCTCCCTGAGGCTTGGGTCTGGTACAAAAAACTACATACATTGGCTTATGTCATCCAATGAAGGATATTAATGTAATCATCCATGAGTAGTGGAACTCTATGCTTAGGTCCTGCACATCCTTGGAGTCCTCTAGGAACAAATTCAATAAGTATGGCTCCTAGCTCATTGAGGTGCCTTCTGCGCATTAGGCTGCAACTGCAACAACTCCAGCTATGACTTCCTCCCTGTGGGATTTTCTTAGCAGCTTGCAGGCTAAGATTTTCGCTCCCAATTGTGTGGCTGCATTTTTGACCCTCTTGATAATTATCCCTCTTGTCCCCCTGTCGGTGCCATACTTCTTCTTCATCTCTTCTGCTAGCGCTTTCTCCTTGATTTTTTCATCTAGAAACAACGCAGGATCCATACCCTGAATCGGTAACCCTATTATTTTCATAATAAGCTCAATGATTATGGGGACATGCTTGTCCAACTATATGTCCCCTCCATGTGTGACTACAAGAAACTGTTTGACGGACGCTGTTGCGTACTGGCCTTTAACAAAATGTGGTAGGTCCAAAAGACCTAAAATTCCTGTTTTCTCCAGCCTAGTTGCCCACTAGTATGGCTGGTTGATCGGTTCTCCAACTCAATTTGTGCCCGTGGTCTGTATAAAGACCCTCTTCATAAGTTCTGGGAACTTGGCTTCGTCTGCTACATCATGGTCTAAATATTTGAGCTTCTCGGTATGGCCCAATAGTTTTGGTCCTACCTGTACCCCAGTTGGTATGCACATTAGAACAATTTATGGTGCAGGTTTCTTGCGAGGTGACCTTGGTATCTGTATTTTGTCCTTCTGATGCAGTAGTGGCTAGCTCGAAGTTCTAGCGGCTTCTAGTTGCTCCTCCGTATACTATTCCGGACAAGCCGAGAAATCTTCAACGGTCTCCCCTACTGGGTGTTCTAAGATGGTCATTTGAGACTCATTTGGCTCCATTGCTGCTGTCGAATTCGGCGCCGTGCCATTGACTTTCGGAGCTGCCTCTGTATTCTTTGGTTGTACTTCCTTCAAGGTTTATTCTTCCTAGTTATGAGGCTCCTGCACTGCTGCTGGCATATCTACATTCATGGCCTCTATTTTTGGCTATTGAATTTCCTCCAGTATCAGCGTGGATTGTATTGGTATCATCTCTAGGGATGGGATTTCGTCGATATGGACAATCTCCGACGAATGTTGTTCACCTTCTTCCGCCTGTCCTCGTGACCTGGTTTGAACTCTGGTTCTTCTGGCGGTCTATCTCACTTCTGCTTGCTTGGGCGGTGCCATGGTGGTGAATGTCAAATTTCTGCTGGACTCAGACGGTCTCGGTGATCTCTGTGAACTCACTTTGTCTTCTTTAGCCTCTATCTCTCTTTGTCTTCTCTCTCTTCATGAATAGACTATTGGCTCCTTCATCTATGTGTTGTATGGATTTCCCATGAAGCTTGTCAAGGATGCTTCCTTGGTTTTGGGTTTAATGCACCTTAATTACAGGTTCGATGCACCTCCGGTGGTTTTGTACTTGCCATTAATCTACCTTGCCGTCTTTTGTTGGCGTGATTAATGTGGTGTCCCATTGATCCTTTCCATTCTTTAATTCCGCCTAGTGATGTCATGTCATCTTGCTTTTGCCTAATTTCCTTTTCCTGCTTGTTTCTCTTTGTATGTAACCGTTGTCTTTCTCCCTACCGAATTTGTGTTTCTAAATTCGTGTATCCTTTCTACCTCTGTCGTACTGCTCCCACTTTGGTTTTGTTTGTTTTTTACTGCGCGATGGATGGTCGACTGTCCTTGTACATCTTCAATCATCTCCCATTGATCATTCCTTTGAGTTCTCCGCCTGATAAATCTCTTAACTATACGACTTCTCCATCTGTGACATATTTTACCTCATACGGTCCTAACCAATGCATTCTGATCTTTCCCGGGTGCTGAAATGATTTGTTGTCATACATCAGTATTAGATCTCCTTCCTTGAATGTTTTCTTCTTGATGTGTCTATCGTGCCAATATTTGTGTCTTTCTTTCTGAACTTGTTGGTGGAATACTGCTAATATTCGGTCTTCCTCCATGGTCAATAATTGATTCAGTCTTTCCTGTACCACGCCTTGTTCTGTCATTTGTGTGATGGCTGCTACACGTAAGCTTGGGACTAAAAATTCTAATGGCACCACTGTTTCTTGGCCATAAACTAGTTTAAATGGCATGTGCCTTGTAAAATGTTTGCATGTGGTCCTATATTCCCATAATATTGTTGGTACATTGAGGTCCCAATCATCCTTGTGGACGTTACAGATCTTTGTCAACACGTTCTCTAGAATTTTGTTGAAGGCTTCCACTATGCCATTTTCCTGTCGATGATACAGTGTGCTCTTCTGATGATGGACTTCAAAATATTCGGTCATAGCACTGATGGTACTGTTTATGAAGTGCGTGCCTTGGTCTCTCATCAAAATTCTCGGGCACCCAAATCTAGTGATTACTTATTCAAACTAAAAGTGTGTTGTTGTTTATGCACTGCAATCTTTTACTGGTGCGGCTTCCACCCATCTTGTTAAATATTATGTCACTGTGATAATCTACCGAGCCCCCTTTCTTTTTGCAGGTGGGTTGATTGGCCTCACAAAGTCTATTGCCCACTTGTCAAATGCCTATAATTTTACTTGTGGTCGTAATGGCATCTCATCCCTTCTGTTGGGTTTTCCTACCCTTTGGCAGACATCACATTTTTGACAGTACTCCTTCGAGTCTCTGTGAATCGTTGGCCACCATAGTCCTGCGTGCGATACCTTCTGCATGGTAGATTTACCTGCATAATTCCCTCCTACTATTCCCCTGTGGGATTCTGCTAAAACTCTTTGTCTTTCGTGCTCTAACACGTATCTTCGCAAGATGCTATCTGTGCCCATTTTATATAAATGTCCTGCAATCAGTTGATAGTCGAAAGCGTGGACTACCATTTTTTTCTTCTGCGTGGTGCTATATTCTTGCGGCGCAGTACCTGTACTCAAGTACTGAATGATATATGCAAAGTATTCATCAACAATCTATACTGAGAATAATTGTGCATCCATAAAGTTGTCTTCTAAATTCGTAGGTTCTTCTCCATTTGTGACCCTTGACAGGTGGTCAGGTCCTACATTCAATTTCCCTGGTTTGACTATTACTTCTAAGTCAAATTCTTGAAATAGCAGTAACCATCGACAGATTATCCCCCCCCAACACTGGCTTGTTGACTAGGTATTTCAGGGCTGAGTGATCTGTGAACATCTTAAAGTGTTTTCCCAATAAGTAATGTCTGAATTTCTGCAGTGCATATACCATGGCTAGGCCTTCTCTTTCTGTCGTGTTATAGTTTTGTTCTAAGTCTGATAAATTTCTGCTCGCAAATGCTATCGGGTGATCCAAGTATCCCACTCCTGGCTGTGCCAAGATAGCTCCAAATGCTATGGATGATTCATCTACATGCACATGGAATGTCTTCTCCCAGTCTGGAAATACTAATTTCGGCGCGGTGACCATCTTTTCCTTCAGGGTATCTAGACTGTGTTGACACTCATCGTTCCACTGAAACTTCATATCCTTTCTTAACAACTTTTCCATCATTGCAGTGATCTGCACATATCCTTTGATAAATTTCTTGTAATAACCTGTGTGTCCCAACGTCGCTCTTAGCTAACGAACTTCTTTTGGTGGTGGTAAATTAACAATTACTGCGATCTTCGTCGGATCTATTAATAAACCTTGTTTGCATACTATATGGCCTAATAGTATCCCAAACGGTGCTCCAAATATGAATTTGTTTATATTCAGTGATATCTGACACTGTCTACATATTTCTAACATCAGTCGTAAAACTTCCACATGTTTTTTCAACAGACTATAGACTGTCCAATCATCTAGGTATACTTCAAGAAACTAATGGATGAATTATTTAAATGTTGCGATGACCACTCTGGAGAATATTGTTGGTGTATTCTTCAGTCCAAATAGCATGACTATGTATTGATAAGATCCCCATTCTGTCGCAAACATGTTCTTGTATCTGTCCTCCTGCGTTATCTTAATCTAATGGTAGCGTGAGAATCCATTAGTGAATGAGTAAGCTTCATGTCCTCCCATGTTCTTTAACACTTCATTCGTGAATGGTGTAGGGAATGGGTCATGTAGGCATGCATCGTTCAACTTACTCAAGTCGACGCATATCCCGATCCCTCTTTGTTTCTTGTCTTGTACTACCATCATACTTATCCATTCTGACTCCTTGACAGGTTCTATGATGCTGGCTTCGAGCATCCTATCGATCTCAGCTTTGAATTTTTGTTTATATATTGGGTTCAATCTGTATGGTCATTGTCTAATAGGTCTCTCTTTAGGTCTTAGTGGTATCTTCATTTCTCCTAGTTCTCTGGCTATACCCTTCATCTCTGTAAATGTTGTGGGAAATAGGTCATTGTATTCGTGCAACAACTCTGTGATGCTTTTCACTATTTTCTCATCTCATTAATCTCCAATGTTGGCCATTTTGGGCTGCTCAACTGTCCCGATGTTAACTTTATTTACCTTGATCGGCGTGGAAATGACTTCTGATTCTATGGGTGGTCCCTCCACATCTATTTCTCCTTCTTCTTCTTCGATCTGAATATCACGCAAATCGTCTTCATCCAGTGCTTCCTCCTATACATGGTAACATGAAAATAGGTCCTTGACTGTCTATTTGTTCCATTGTTGGTCTTCTGTGATCAATTCTACTTCTGGTTCTTTGATGAATATTACTCCTCTGATCTGCTTAAGGGTTGCATCTATGTTGGGGTTCTCATGTTCAAATGAGAAAGTGATTGAAAAATTTTGTTGTAATGCCGTCCGGGTTGCAGTTCCCTTGCGTAATTTCTGGTCTATATACCAATTCGCTAGTATTCCCTCTAGAGTGTGTATGAAGTGATGAGGCCATTCCTCCGGGGTTGTCATTTTCCACAATGTTTTTCACTTCTCTAAGTGTTCGATTGGTGCCCCTTGTCCTTGATACCTCTATTGTTTGTTGTTTTGATGTTCTGCGCCGAACCTTATGCACAATAATCACTTACATTGGTACCAATCTGTGATGGTATCCTTGTGTGCACCCCACCATCTTGTTGGTGTGGCCTTTAATGCTAAATCAAGTGATAACAATCTCTAGTTCTCTAACACTGCGTCTTCGTATTGTGTCAAGAATGTTTCCAAATCATTTAGTTCATGGAAGCTGGGTGGTTCTCTGATTTATGTGCCTACCCATCTTACTGCGTGGTCTATTCTTGCACATCTTCTCGTGGATACTTCGTGTAGCCTTTGCTTCCAGTTTTCTAACCCAATGTCTGAGTCTGTTGCACATGAAGTAATTCTCTACCAACTAAGTACCCCATCTGTAGTTGGGTTTACATAATCCTCATCGTGCACAGTTGTTCTGTACAACAGGTCAATTTTCTCTAGGTCTAGGCAAGTAGGTTCTACAAACCTCTCTCCTTCTGATGGGTCCAATGGCGCAATGACCCTACTCAAATGTCATTTTCCTGGTCTTCAAATTGATTATGGCATGGTTGTCAAATGCCCAATCCAGACCAAGCAAGGTTGGATACGGTGTTGTGCCATCTACTATTTCAATGACTTCAAAGTCTACTTTAGTGCGCACTCCATCTAGGTCGACTATCACTCCTTTCATTCTACCGATAGGACTCTATGCTGGTTTGCCAGTTTCAATTGAACAGGTGAGTATCCTAATGTTGGCTTTCCCATGCATTTCCATGTCTTCTTTGGTAATACATTCACTTCAGATCCTAGATCCAATATTATGTCTCCCATATTGAAATCCCCAATGTTAGCATTCAATCTAAATTCCCTACTTGTTCTTCTTCTTATGTGTAGGTGATTAACTTTTTTTGGTTCTAGCTTTTATTCCGTCTCACTGCTACATTTTTCTAGTATGTTTTGCAATATTTTCACAGATGATGGATCAATTAATACTTTTACACATGATTGGAAAAAGCCTTTGATTGTACTTACTTGTCCCATGGGTTGCATCCTATTGGTATGATCCAATGATGGAGGCATCTCGTATTCTGGTGCTTCCTTGTTTTGCTGCGCAGTTGAAGTCGACGCCATGTCCTCCTTCTGAAATTCTTGTCTGTCTTTCTTGAATATCTCCTTCTCCTTTTGTGCGTCGAACTGCTTCTTTGGTTCGGTGTTCTTCTTCGCCCTTTGATTTTGTTTTGGTTCTTGTTGGGCTGCATCAGTGCCTGTTTTAGCTCCTCCACGAGTGACTATGCTGATATTTCATCCTTCATCCCTCACTTCGGCTGAGATCCACTGAACATTCTGGTTGTTCTGGTTCCTCTTTTCCTGAATCTTTACTAGTAATGTCAAACATTCCTTTGTATCATGGTCTGATGCGTGACAATACATACAAGTTGATGGTGGTAGTGGACATTCCCTTGCATAATGTCCTGGTTGTTGACAATTGTGACATGTGACTAGTCCTTTACCTCGTCCGAAACCTCCTTTGGCTCGTCCTCCTGCTCTATAGCCTGCTCAATCTCCTCTCAGCGCGTTATACTGAGGCACCTGATTGTACTACGCGGTATTGTACTAAGGTTGTGCCAGGTTGTACTGTGACTACGTGTTATTGTATGACTGTTGCGCATTATTATACTGCTGCTGCGCAGTGTGGTATGAAGCTGGGACTTGATTGAACTATGGCGCTTCTTGCCTAGTCATCATTTTGGCCTGTACTCTATATGCATCTGATGTCCTTTCTTACGTCAACTCCATAGTTCTACAATATTTATTGTCGTGGCCCATTGACTTGAAAAAGGTGCAATATGAACTCTTTGGATCTATCTGGTATTTCTACATCATCGTACAGTGATAAGGGTCATGAACCAAATTTTTTCAAATTTCACACCATAGTCCTCCTGATGGTAACTGATCCGTCAGGATTTTTCGAAATGACTATGGTTGAGTTTATTTAGCATGCATTAAATAACCATTGGGAAACTTTAATGAAAGAGCAAGGAAAGAGAATTAATTATACAGTCATCAACATAATTGCAAATCTGAAATGGAATGAAAACAACAAACCATAAAGCACAAATTTGATAACGGAGTTCGGCAACTTTGCCTACGTCTCCGGGCCTTTTCTCTTGTGAGGGAGGCTTCTTGATTTCTTTTAGAAAGTTTATTAGTACATCTTTACAATTGCCTATTAGCTCCTAGACTGATCTGGTCTTGTTCGCCATGATCTCTAGAATCTTGCACAACTTACGACGCCTGAAATGGATATACCGAACTCTCAGAAATCGTCCGACAGCATCTCTACCTCAACAGCTCCTCTGCCTCAAACTGGCTTAGACCTGGCTTTGCCTCAGCATCTCTGCTCTCCAAAACCATCAAAAAGCTCTCCAAAGCATCAAACTCTGACCAAATGGCTTCAACATAGCCTTGGTTAAATAGTTGGGAAAGTTGGTTTCAATCTCCAACTTCCTCCCAAGAATTAGGCTCAAAAAAAGCCCAATAACTCCCAATTACATTAAAAATGGGTTAAATTACATTAATTAATCAAAAGTGGTTCAAAAACCCACTTTAAACCATAAATTAGTTTTACAACGGGCTTAAGCCCCTTTTGCTGGGCGCGACCCCCTTCAAACGGTCACATGCGAGTTACATATGGCCAAGCGCTAGCCCAAAGGGCTAGCGCTGGCCCTAACCCCTTTTGCGCTCGGTCATATTGCACGCCCATAGGGCCACGGACTAAACAAAATCCATTCAAACCAAAAATAAGGCCGCGCTCCTGGTCGCATCGGGTTAGGACATATGTCCGTGGCTCATACTGCAACTTCCGCAACCGCCATCCGTGCTAACCGCTAACCGTTTGAAACTCCAACGCATATATGGTAAAATAACCGCAGCATAACATTAAACCGGAACTTTAAACATAACCGCACATTTCATTTAACCGATGGTTAAATGTAACCATATGGAACGCGCCCGGTTCCAATGTAACGGTCACTTAAAAACTCTCGCCGGTGGTCCCACTATGGTCGTATGCACCGACATGACTGTGGGTTTAACCAAACCATACGCCATATAACAACGAATGCAGGCATAGTGGTTAGTGGACTTTGTTTTAAAACGTTGCCGGTGAAAGAGGTCCGGGGTTCGAATCCCCCGGGCCCAAACTATTTTTGATATAGCTGTTATTGGCTAAACCCAGGGTGCCACGTGGCAGCCCTTCATTGGGCCACGTGGCACCTTTTTATTCGTCCATATCATGCCACGTGTCACATTCTTACTCGTCCAGCTGTCATCCAACCACACTCTGCCACGTCATCAATTGACAAGTCAGCGCCACGCGTACTGCTGACGTCAGCAGGTGCCACGTGTCACCCATCCAGTGGTGACACGTGTCACCTCAGGATTGGCCAAACGTATGCCAAAAAATCCAAAAATGCATGACACGTGTCACGCCCAGAAGCTGCCACGTGTCTCGTACGGTCCTGCCATGTCATTGTACGGCCGCCACATCATATGTACGGCCGCCACGTCACTGTACGGACTGACACGTGTCTGTACGGACTGTACGGACAGGTACAGTCAGTATTCCAAAATTTTCCCTGTTTGGCTTGGTGGACAGAATGCGATATCTTCCTCATCGGGACTCCGTTTGCGATAAAAATTATACCACCGGAATCAGGAAGACGAGCCGGACGCAATGGTGTTGGTTTCGTCGGATTCCGAGCACTTTCATTTTTGAGCATTTTTCATGCCCTGACAGCCTGCTGAATCCGATTTCGGATCAGTAACGGATTTGGCATTGCTGCTGCCATATACTATGCCAATGTTGGACATTCGTTCTTGTGGTTTCCTTCCGTCCTGCATGTGGTACACAAAACGACTTCTCGTTTGTCCTTGTTCTTATTCTGGTTCAGCTGAAATGTTAGATTCTTCAAATCCTCCTTCAATTCTTCGATAGCTAGGTCTGTCTGCTGGTACTAGTTCTCTTCTAGTTGCAAGGCTGCCTGCAGAGCCTTTGCATGCGTCTGAAATTTCTGTTGTCGTAAAGGGTATTTTAAGTGTGGGAGTAGTGAATTGAAAAACAAGTGTCGATGCTGCATATCTGTCATGAGATATTTTAACTTTCCCTTCAATCGCTTGAATATCTGATCAATCTCCCATACAGAATCTCCTGGTTTCTGTCTTATTTCAATCATCTCATTCATGTATTGATCCTCTGAGATCAGCTTCTGAAACTCATTTATCAGTAACTTCTTAATGTCAGCCAATGTCCTTGTCATCCCAGGGGCATTGTTTGTGTCTAGACTCATGTACCAGTCTAGTAATAGCTAGTTGTGCAAGTTTAATATCTTCATCAATAATCTGTTTTTCTTTCCATATCTTTGCACAAATGAACAAGTGCTTTTCAGATTCTTTTGTTGCTTCTCCTCGAAATTTTGGTAATCTGATGGTGGGATCGTGTCCTGCCATTCTGAATACTGAACTACTACCTCCTCTACGCAGAGTAGATACTTGATTAGTGTTGCTTGAACTAGCTCCTCCAATTGTTGCTCCTTGTGTAGATGTACTTCCTGCTGTCAGACTTCCTCCGAACTTTCGTTGTCTAAATGGTGGTGTTCTCTTTGGTGTATTAGTCGCACATGGGTTTATGGGTTCCACATTGACATTAATATGGATAGGATGGCTGCCTTCTCCTCCCTCTCTTGGACCTCTTGTCTTCCTCTCATATGTTGCATGTAGGATTTCCTCAATCTGCTCCACAGCCCAGAGATCCTCTACCTCTTCCTCATCACTCGCCAATCCTTCCCAGGCAGATTTGGATATCTTCTTGGTATTCACCTTGTATTGGTAAGGTACTCCGCTACGAGTCCTTCTTGTTGACGCCAAGATCCACTTTATCTGGTCGTCGTCCATAATGATCGGGTCCAAGGGTTCCTCCTCCTTCTTGCCTTTATCCTTACCTCCTTCCATTTCTCCTCTCTATGTCAATGCTTCCCCCCTTCCCCCATGCACATAGGGAAGTTTAGCTGTCTAACTCCATTGTCATTACACCTTTATTGTATAGAAGTATCTTAATGGAAGCATATAGGGATCACATCTACCTTCCTTAGGGTCCTCGTAGAAACTCTTGTTCCGCTGTGTTGTATGACTTCATTGTGTCGACTACAAACTCTGTTATGAATCCTTCCACAAAACTGTCGAGCCAAAATTCTACTACGTGGGTGAACTTGTTGTTCACCTGCTGTAACTGCTCAATTTGTACTAGGGTCCAATCTAACTATCGAATCTGTTTCGTTGCATGATTTTCCTTCAACCTTAGTATCCACTCCTGCAATAGATGCGAAAAATCACAGAAAAAGACTTCGTGCAAATCAATAAACTCATATTTCTCAATATATTTGCGAGGTGTTATTCTAGGGTTTCTATTGTCTTTCTGTGCAAATTCTAGCTCTTTGGTTCTCAACCACCTTTCGATTTCTTCTTTTGTGGGGTTCCACGGTCTCAACATTCCCTTATAATGCCTCATTGCTATCTTCTTTTATTTGCTCATTTCTCGCTCAACCTATCTCATCTACTCAATCCTCATTTGTTCCTACCAACAACGACATAACCATTTGTTGATTGAACTCTTCCTCTATACTGTCTGAGTTATTGACCTAGGGTTCATGTCTTTCGGATTTCCAACAAAGCCTCTAAAACTATTGGCCTTCCTGGTAAACCAGAAGGCAACACAACACACAGATGCACTGCGCAGTCTCACCCAAGATAGATTTAATGGGTGGTTGTAAGACTCAGGTGTTTATAGCCTAGGATTGAGTATGAGATATGAAATCTGTATTCTTAACCATTTACTATAACTTGTGATTGCAACCTACTGTTATTCGCGACTATGCATTACCTTCAACAACTTATTCCCTTCATAGAGCAATCATATTTCATAGAAATATACTAACTCATTCATTCATTAAGTACATCAATTAACTACTGAAAAGAAGTTAAAGACATGCATGCATTCATCACATTACACAGACATTACCGTGGTTCACTCCCCTCTTGGGCTACGTCCACAAAGATTTGGCTCTTGGCTCTTTTATTATGATAGTTCTGTATCTATAGCGTCATGTGCTTACAATTCTCCTTAGATGGGTAATATCTATATAAGGTGAACTAGATCGCACCAGGCCCCTCAACCTGCGATCTAATCCTCAAGATCTACCTTCTCTCGGCTCCTCTAACTCCATAGCTTACAACATAGTTCTTACATAAAAATACTACATATCACATCCGTTCATGCCTAACTACCATACTCGAGAACTGATTATATGACGAACAGTACAAGAAAACCCGAATACTAGCTAAATCAGAACAACTACAAAATCCCTCAAAAAAAAGAACTCTTCAACAAAACCTCAGTATCAGTATTTATACATATTTGGCTCTTTAGCCATTACAATACATTACCAAAACCCTAACTCTACTGATGTTAGGTCTTCCTCTCATGCGCGCGTGTTGTTCTTCTTTCCAGCAGTCGCTTTCCTTGTGTACACTTTCTTGCATGCGTGCATGCTATGTTTCCTTCAAGTTGTTTCTTCATTTTTTGCATGCTTTCTTTCCCCACAATCATCCTTCTTTCCACTTCGGCCTGCCAACAATATGTGATCAATAACATGTTTCCTTTTGGGGCTATATTTGTGTGTTATCTATTGCAATTGTTGTGATTGCATGTAATCTATGAGTTGTTTTCTTCTATGATTATTTACATGAATGTCAATATTGAAATCACCAATCATTAAGAAGGTACGGTTCTTATGTATGCACTACATTTTTGTTGCTGCAATTGTCTCAATGATTGTTGACACACATGCAAATGGAGCAACACATATATTCATTCAGATCTAACAGGACACGCTCTATTTTGTTATTGCATAAAGTTTTTAATGTGACGATTCCCATGTTTTTGTGTATGCAAGAGATAAAACCATGAATTGAGTATGCGAAGTTGAAATTAAATTTTGCAAATCCATTGTTTCTTGTAAGGAAATTGAACAAGCTTCTTGAAAGAAGAGGATCATATTTCTCATTAGATTTTGATCTTGTAGGATGCCATTGACATTTCTCATTATATTTTTATCTTGTAGGATGTCATTGACATGTGATCAGGAGATTTGTTTGTTCAAAATTGTGATTGGAAAACTATTTGTACATGATATTCCCCTTTACAAATGTTCTAGTTTATATGGTGTAGTTATTGATATGTGTCATTGTGTCCCTTCTCTTCTACTACTTTCTTATTAACATGAAAGTTGTATTGTTAGTTTCTTGAGAATATGTAATGAGTCCATTGGTTTCATTTGTGACAGACATGTGTATACCAAGAGATGTGTCGATATGCCATTTGAATCAAATGAAAGCCTTTATAAAGTCGGACCTTGGGTTCTATGTTTTGCTCTAACACATGCCAATTGAATTGGGAATTGTTTATGTATCGTGATTTGAAATTGTCCATTTATATTTGGCAATGCTTTTGCAACACAGAATATTGGTGTCCAATTCAATGGAGTGTATTTGTCATAAAAATCATGAAATTTGATCCTTTGCAAATTTCCAATGGTTGGATCTATCACATCTATCCAGACAACATCCACAACATCCATATCTTTGGTTTTCTTTGTATATGCCTTCAATGTTCCATCAACACCATTGACAAGATCATCTTCTATGTTGTAGTTCCCATCATATAGCTCAACGGAAAAATTTCATTTGATTAATATTTTTTATGGAAAGGTTATTGTTTTTTCATAAGGTGTAAAACCTCGATTGTTTTCATGTTCATCCGATACCTTAAGGTTTATAAGTTCCTCATTACTTGTGCAAGATTTTTTTTTCATTATGTCTTTGTTTTTATAAAACAAGTACGGAAATAGTGGAGATGATGGCAAAGATCTGCAACCAAGCGTCTTTATGTATTCATATTGTTGTTTCAGTGTCATTTTATCAAGATGTTGAAAAATTCTTTGTCTCTTTGAGACATTGTGGTGTGCAACACATAGAATTTTACTTTCCTTCTTAAAAATGATATGACAATTTTTATTTTTTCAATATGGAATTTTCAAAAATCCAAGAATGGTTTATGTGCCTAATAGATGTCTCCTAAAAATATAATTTCAACATTTCCAAAGTACAATACCAAGATATGTTTTAGTTTTCGTAGGCATTTGCCAAGTTTATACGAGAATGTTGCACCTATAAGGATTGCTTTATCAATGAGTCACACGCAAGGCACATGATAGTTAACTTTTCACTATTTAAAGGAAGGTATTTTAATTTGTTATAGGGCATGTGATATGTGAAATGAAATTTCATACCACATATAATAAGCTATGATTCCTTTTAATTGCACTGGGTCATAGTCTAGCATGTTGTTGTGCATGCACATAAGGGACTAGAAAATTGTTTTTGTAGTAAAAGTTTTCCTCATTCATGCACCTCATGTCAAAAATAAATGCAATGGTTTTTGGAGTTCTCTTTATTTTATGTAAGGTATCCCAAATTACAGTTTCTTGTTCCATGCTCAATTGTCTTCTCATGTTGTAGAATGTAGTGTTGTCCAAAATATGTGGTTGTTTTAAGATTTCATAAGTTATTTAGACCGATGTTTTATCTTTTTGCCAATTTGGAAATATTGAAGATCAATAGCTATGTCTTATTCTTCACAATGTTTGCATTCAGTTTGTGAATTGTTCTTCCCTAATGATTACTACTCTTCAAGTGGATATATGTTAAATAGTTGATCATCACTAGTTTGAATTCTAGTTGCTACAACATTGAGCTCTCCCCATGAAGTACTTGATCTATGAGTATAATTCCTTTCATTACACTATTGTTTTTTCCAATGCCAAGTAAGAATTATTCAAAGTTGTGAACTATTGCTTGAAAATGCTCTTATCATGGAGGTATGGGTCATAGAGCACCAACTATTCTCTATAAAACTTATCAAGGTCTCTATGTTCACTATATTGTGTATATCTCTAATGACATATGATCTATCACTATTTATTCTTTTCTTTCCTTTTTGTATATAGATTGATTCAAACTCTATCAAACATGTCATTATTGACTTTGGTCACAATACATAGTAATCAATGATTGGTTCACATAGAATATCTTTTGAATCATATTCCTCTTGTCCCAACACTTTGGCCTTTCCAACATACATCTTTATTGCTCTTTCGGGAAAGGGTTGATGAATACACATTATACATCCTCATTGCTCTTTTGGGAAAGCGCTGATGAATACACATTTTCTCGAGGAAGTGTAGTGGCAGGGACAACACAATGTACATATCATGTTGTGTCCACATTCGTTGCAAATTCAATAAACCTTTTCTAAGTCTCCCAATTGTTTGTGCTACATTGAGAATCTATTCTTTGATAATCAATTTGTATATGTTACATCAAAGTAATTGTCTTGTCAAGATTTGTCATGCAGGAGTTATAGTAAGTGGTTACAATATCCAAGTCCAAGACAAATTGGAAATGGAAATTTGTGTTTGTGTCCCAAACCACTCAAATATATCAAGAAAAAGTATTAATCCATATGTCAACTGGTCTCTTTTTTAACATAAATGTTGTTATATTTAAGTTACATTGAATTGCGTGGATGTAGACATCTCTGTTAAGGCCAAGCTCTTCAAAAAACTTTCAAATCTCTTCAAGAAACTTTCAAATGTGCTTGTGTCATCACATGTAGCATATTGTATAGTGTGGAATATCTATTTTTATTTTTTTATTGCATTATTGTCAACTTCCACATTAGGGCAAGTATTCTTGTTTTTCTCATTGGCATGATTGGAAAATTGAATCTACATTGCACATTTTTCCTTTTCCTACAAGTTCATCTTTTTTGATAATGATGTTTAAATGTTTTCAAATATTTTGCAAGGGTTCTTGAATCATATATCAAATTCTTGTCTACCAAACTCTGTATTTCGGCACTTGATTTTTTGATAATGATGTTTAACTGTTTTCAAATATTTTGCAAGGGTTCTTGAATCATATGTCAAATTCTTGTCTACCAAACTTTGTATTTCAGCTCTTGAATTTTTTCCATATATGGATGCGTCCTTAATCCACAACAAAGTGTACACTTCATCAATTTTGAAACTCTATTATGAATAAATGGTTTATAACCTCACCATCTTATTTGTAATGATGAGAAAGTAGTTGGAGCATAGTGGTGATCTTATTTCTATAATAGTTCATACAAGTGACAAGATAATTTCTAATCATAGGTGTAACTTCGTTTTCTTCCAATTCAGACTTGATCAAATGGTTTCCAATATTAGTAAATGATACAAAGAAAGGCTGTTGGCTAAAGATTCTACGAAATGAATATTTTTTCTGGGGATATTTTCCCGAAATCCAACGAGAAATTGTTGGATTCGTAGATTTAAGTGATTATTTCTGTAAAATTTGAGTGTCCTGGGAGTTTTTCAGCATCCTGAATCCATTTTTGCATTCAAAAATGGATTCTAAACAACAAAAAACAGTGATTCGTGTAAATTTATATGGCCAGATTTCGGCGAAAAAAACCATTTTGTAGAACAGCTAGCCAACGCCCAAAGAAAATTGATGACCCCAGTTCTTATGAGAAAACATATTTTTTCATCTTAATATCATCTTGGAAAATGCTAAACTACAAGTATCCATCACTAGGAGCAATGCTTATTTGGTTGTTTTTCAAGATCCTAAATGCTATAGGAATCAGAAAAAACATGTAGTAGTGTTTTCCTTACTGGTTGTTCATTAATGCTATCATTGGCCTCGACGTTGCCGATGTTGGTATCAACTGTATCTAAAAATGTGGCCTCATAAAATATTTCTAATCAACTGTATCTAAGATGCGGCCTCTAATAAAACGTTTTTGTCTGGGTTTCATTTCTTACAATTTTCTCCATTGTATTGTAGTGGGCCTAATGGTTAAAAACATGTGTTTCCTCCTAAGAGGTCACAAGTTCAAATCTAGAGGGAGGTAGAGTATGTATACCTCAGTGGACTTTACCAATGTGAATGGATAGAGTTTGTCCATTCACGAGGGTAATCATTAGTTTGTTTTATTTATTGTTTGTTTTATTTATTGAAATGGGAGAGCAATGTAAATAGTGTCATCTCCTAGTACAATTTGTAACAATTTTACAAAGGAAAATTTTGAAGTTTTGATGATGCAAAATAGTACACTTAGATGTATCATTATCTGCATGACATTTACATAATTAGAAGGAAAAAAAATGCAACAGGATGCCCAGGAATCACTCTACTTATAGACTGTCCCCCATGGTTAAGGAATGCCTAAGTCCCCAATCTTAAAGTTTTGGCGAGACTACCATAAAATCCACGGTTTGATAAGCGTTTCTTCTCAGAATTTGTGCCCAAAACGCCTTTCTACTCACGAAACTGCAAAGCCTTTGATTTGAGGGTTAAAGATGCATACTGAAGCAGGCTTGTCTTTTTCGTTTTTGCCGAATGTGGGTGAACTATGGTCCGCTGGTTTTGGCTTGTGTTTGCGGCTGTGTTGTGGATCTGTTTCTTACGATTAGATCTGGTCTAGTGTCTTGATTTGGTGTTAGCAGACCCCGGTGTAAGTGGGTGGTGGTTTTTCGGATTGCCCGTGGCCATGTGTTCTGGCCTTTGGTCTTGCTGTGGTTGGGTTTTGTGGATTGGGTTTTGTAGATTGTAGTTTTTTTTTTTCTGGTTTTGTTGGTTTGTTTAGGGTTTGATGTGTGTTTAGATTGAGGTATTTTTAGTGGGTGTTGGTGCTTCTCTCTTTCTCATTTCAGTTGGGGGTTTTGGCCAGGGCTTTGAAGTCCTTTCTTTGGGCATGCAGTGTTGATGCTTTGACACTTTGAGGTCATTTTGAGGACGTGCAACTTTTTGGTTTCTTTCTTTCTGGTATTTGTTGGTTGAGGTCTTCTATGGTGTCTTTGCCTTCTGGGTCTTTTGATGTGAGGGTTTCGGTGCTTCATACTCCTTTGACCTGGTCCTGACAGCTAAGGTTTTTATCTTGTTATTCAATGTTGCCTTATTAGCTCATTTATTGCATTTTTCTTTGTAACTTATTAACCAGTTTCTTGACCTCTTTGAGTTTTTATTTTCTGATCATTTTACTCATGACTGGGTTGTGCTTAATGTAATTTGATTCTGGAATGAATAGAATTAAATTTTTTATAGGAAAAAAAAAGAAGTTAAAAAAGAAGTTAAGTTTTACCAAAATAAACCTTTTAAATGATTTGATATTTTAAGTCTCCATGATTAAGCTTTATATATATGGTAAAACCCAAAACAATGTGTACATTTCCTTCTATCATCTACAAAACAGGGCAAGCAGTTTCTTCTTGTTGGGATCTATTACTGTGTTCCTTCGTAATACTTTTGTTGGGATCTATTACTGTGTTCCTTCGTAATACTTTTGTAGTTTCTTCTATAGTAGTATGCCTACAGAATTTTTGGTTTTTGATATATAATGACTCGATTTCTAAATGTGTGGTTTTGGATATTAGGCTAATTGCTTAATGTAAGCTAGGTGAATCATTAAAGAAATATTTCCTTATTCTGGATCATTGAATGTATAAATTTTGCTTCAATTCAAGTGAGTTACTATCTAAAAACAATTAATCTTCTATTAATAAAGTTACTATCTGAAAACAATTAATCTTCTATTAAAGAAATAGATGCTTGAATCATTGAGAAAAACACCATTGTACCAGTTAAGGATTTAGGCATTCCAATCTGATATTGGAATTGGAACAGAGATAATTAATCTTCTGTTAATGAAATAGATGCTTGAATCATTGAGAAAAATACCATTGTATCCGTTAGGGATTTAGGCATTCCAATCTGATATTGGAATTAGAACAGACATAGGCTTGGGACACATAGTGCCTCAAGAATACTAACAGATTAATCGGGACACAGAAAAGATGAATCTCTGTAATACTTAGCCTTGATGTTGAAGATAAACTGGTATGTATAGAGCCAACATTTACAAGGATTGAAAGAAGATTCCTTTGTCAGGGTAATTTATTTTTTTCAACAGAAAATTACTCATTATATTCATTATATTGATATATAATTGTTTTCTTATTAAAATATACATATCTTGATCATAGCAAACTAGTCCATAGTCTATGTTCAAAAACATAAACTACCACTTACTTAATTAGCTTACTTAATTACATGTTAAAACTTGTGAGAATTAAATTAATTTTGAGAAATCCAGTCAACTTTACTTACAATATAGCATTTCATTTAAATTAATTCATCAATTTCTAGAAATCTATTCAATTATACAATAAGTCACCCAATTCAACAGTCAATGAAATATCAAAAAAATAATTTAAAAAAAATATATTTTTAAATATTAAAAGAAAAAAAATCTGAATCTCACCATATAAATCTGGGTGAAATCACTTATTTTTATCTGTTGTTTAAATTGCAATTTTGAATACATAAACTGATTTAGTATCCTAAAAAATACTAAAACACTCTAACTATATAAATTCAACCTTTCAAATGTACAGTTTCAACAATTTGTGACCAGATTTTGAACAAAATTAACAGAAAAATATGCCTCCAAAAGAGCCATATATATATATATATATATATATATATATATATATATATATATATATATATATATATATATATATATATATATTAAACTATGAACAATGAAATGCTATTTATCCTACATGGCCACATATACAATAACCAATAAATATATACAACTTTTATATAGAAAATTAAAATAAATAAATATTTAACATATCACCATATACAATAACCAATAAATATGTACAACTTTTATAAAAAACAAATACTAAAAAAAACAAATAAATAAACATGTAACATATATGTAGAACACAAAACCAAACCAAATTAATATTGGTCATTTCTTTCTATAACACTTAAATTATAAAGGTTTTGTTTAGCTATTCTATTAAATGGGTTTTTTATAAATTTATACAAATCACTATTTTACTATTTTTTGTTCAAAATTCTTTTTTTAATGTAAAAATGGATCCAACATGTTGAAAAACTTTTGAGACACTTGGATTATACCGAAATAATCACTTTAATCTTAAAATCTAACAATTTCTAACCAGATTTCAAGTAAATGTCTCTGAAAAAAATCTTCATTTAATCAATTAACTTACTGCAAGTATAAATATAATACAAATTTACTGAATATATTTTTTATAATGCATTTATAATACAAATTTAGTGAATATATTTTTTATAATCCATTTATAATACAAATTTAGTGAATATATTTTTTATAATCATGAACTTAGAAAACAAAATATAGTGTCCACTCTTTATAACACTTTCAAATTTCTAAATGGCAGGATTTAACCATTGTTTGTTTTATTTCGAAACATTGTTTGTTTTATTTGGAAATACATAGCTAATCTAATCTAGTTTAGAAAAAGGATAAAAACCTTTCTCAGAGTCTTCTTAATATCCGTCCGTCACCATAGATTAGTGCAACATCAAATCAGACAATGAATTCACGAAATCAGCCACAATCAAAATGCTTTTCCAGACGCTTCAAAGGGCTTTCCACCTGCGCTGCCGCTCCAGTTCACAAAACGATGGCTGTGGTGGACATATGGCCGCGGGGCACCTCGTGTGGCGATATCGACTGCATTCTCATCTCTTCCAGCGGATCAACAGGTAGTTTAGCGCAGGAAATGTGTAACATGAAGTCACAGGGCGTAGAACCTTCACAGCAGCGGTAGCTCATCTCACCAGTAGTACAAGCTTTTCCACATACATTACATACTTGTGCAGGAGTACAAGCTTCTTCGCATACATTACATACGTGTGCAGTACTATTAAAAGGCACGAGTTGAAGACTGTGGTATGGATGCAGAGCATGCCGCAGTATCACTGGCAGCTTTGCACACGATGGATGAAGGTCGACATCACAATCACGGCATTCATAAACAAACCCTAATATTTTCTCTCCACAAACGTCGCATGTTACCCTTAAAACTGGCCTCGCATGTGAAACTGGCCTCTCCTTGAACACTAGAGGATGCTGGGGATGAGAAGAATGCAAAGTGGACTTGGGTAATCGAGCGCAGGATTCATGCAAGACGAAGTTACAGGGACGACACTCATATCTGAAACCATAACCGGATTCTTCGCAGCCATCGCATGTGTACTGGGAACCATACATGAAGCGCAGGGGGTGCTGGCTATGGCTGAAATGTTGAATCTTCGGCTTTCTCATCCCGCACTCCTCCGCCATGCTGCAATAATTTCTAATCGTCTTGAACGACTAGACAATACGACGAAGCTATTACAATGTCACAAAGGCGTAGGCTACAGGTCCAGCGATATGCACCTTTGCTGGCGATTGTTTGAGATTTTGATTGGGGAATAAGCGGGAAATCGTTGGCCGCCTCGTTTTCGGGCACATTCTTCGGTCCACCAATCTTCTTCAGTAAATTAAAACGCTCCAAATTGAATGCCCAAGACGACGGGCAAGGCGGGGTATGTGGGCGGTTCGTATATACATCGTCCGATTATGGATATATTAACCGGTGTATATATTAAGGTGATCCGATGGTGTATATACCACCCGCAGTATCATTGATCATTGAATGTTGTGTGTAGTAGGTTGCTTATTCTGGGCTTCTGTGCCATCATTCCACTTTCCCTTCAGGCTGATAGTAGACATGTGTGATACAGGCATGGGTTCATATTAAGATGGATTGATTCTTGAAACACCATGCAGGATTTTTATGAATGATCAACTCTGCATAATGCTTAGGGCTCGCCATGTGTGGTACAGGCACCATGCAGGATTCCATTAATGATTAACTCTGCATAATGCTTAAGGCATGGGTTCAGAACCCGGGTTCATATTAATATAGATTGATTCTTGAAACGCCCCTCTCAATGATTGACTCCTCCATAGTGCTTAAGGCTCGCCCGACTATTACTGCACGGACCTGTCTCATCAGTTCACCTTTCTTGTAGTTCGTCAGATTTGAATTGCTATCAGATTAGATGGTTTATAATCCATTTGCTGCACCATTCAACGTTGTTCATCAGATTGGATATTGTTTAGTAGACTAGATATTGTTAGTCATAGTTTTAAACTTGGCAAATCATTTTAATCTCTACCTACTCTGACTGGAATTTGGCTATATCTTACTTTTTTTCCACGAGAAAAAAATGCTCTTTATATTCAAAAGGATATAAAAGTTTACATGTCGGCTTTCTAATACATCAGCGGATCAAACCCATTCCACAAATACATGGATCAAAATCATCTATGTCCCTACAAATACGACAATTGGCTATATCTTACTTGACTATGATGGTTGTTTTTTTTAATACGTGTCATTTTATTCATCTTTATAGAACCTTGCCTATGGGGTGAAACATGGCTTTCTTAGGATGAAATTTTTTAAACCTGTTTTTTAATGTAATAAAGTTTTCTCCTAAATTTTGATGGTGATTTTTTCTTGAGTTTAACCTCAAACTCTTCGTATTTGCAAGTTCTCATAATTAAGTTGCAACCCTTGAAGTAAGTTGTAAATATCATAGACTATTCATGGTATTAATAGATTTTTGAATATATATTGCACAGATCCATGTGTAGATTATTTAACAATTCAGTAAGTACAAACATAATTGAATTAATGTAATCATACCATAAATATAATAGATGTTATTTCAAGATAGACAAACTACCTTGATCACATAATCACGTGAATATCTCAACCTCACACTATTCTAGCACTTTTAGTTGGATTACAACCAAATATATATGAACACACATAATACAAGTAGTTATTACATATTCTAACACACCCTCTTAATGACTACTTGTATTAATCATATGTTCCACCATCATTTCACTTTCATTGCTGCGAGAAGACTTCCGCTATTTTTTATTGACTGGGCTTTCTTTACTATGGGCTTCTCCTTCGAACTTGCTTCTTCTTCCCTTTTGTACCTGCATAAAATTGATCACTACAAATCATTGATGTCCATATAAAAAGAAATCCATCTACCAAGATACATGGGTGCCAACCGTTGTACTCCCCAGTGCTCTACGAAAACTTTTCATCTACATGGTTCATCAATGCGTTAAATTTTCTATCTATCACAACTTGGTCCCTCATACTTTGAGATTATTCCATCTCACATTCCCCCCCTTAATCGAGGATCCAAAGTCTCTGATTCAACATCAAGCTAGCATACGAGTACACCTGCCACCCTCGTACCTACCCTAGTGGTTAATTCCACAACTTGATGTAGGGATACACCTTTCGAATCCGCACCACAACACATGCCTGGATAAAGACTGACAACAACCTGGGGAATACAACTTGCCCATAGCTAAGCTTACAACTTTGGACCAAAAAAATTTGGGGTGTCACGTACAACTGATCATGCAACCCTTATAACAATGTTCAACATCATCTCATGTACAATAAGCATTTCACATTCTTTACCAAATTCCCAACAAATTACAAGCCCATTACATATGCCCATTTACATCTCTTCATTAAGCATACCATATCTTCATCTCGAGTCTTCTTTGTTCTTTACCTCTTCCAACAAGAGTCTTTCTTCCTTGCCTTTCACCATTCATTTTTTTTTGGTCTTCTATTACCCTTTGTTTTCTGCATCATGAGTTTGTCTTTTATTGTTTTACATTGCTTTTTCCATCTTGTTTTTCCCTTCAATATTATTTCTAGATATGTTTCTTATTGGAGTTGATCAAGATCCAACAAGACAACCTATGACAACGGATTGACAAACTCAATTGACGCACCACTTTCCATGATTTTACACCACTTAACATTTGATTTGAACTCAACTTTTGACTAACTTACCAAACAAACTCTCACTTTAACTTTCTCTCATTTTGACTCTTCTTGAGATTAATACTCTCCTGTAATGACTTTACATTTCAAGATGTCTTTTCACAAAACCTTTAGACTCATTCCCTTGACCTTGACTCCGACCTCTTACAACTTGACTCAACTCATTGACTATCTTAGCAAGCAACAACACTTTGATAAGGATTCTCATCATAACTTTATCTTGACTCTTTACATTAAAAAAAAATCCTTGATTTGACTATGTTAACTTTTACTTGCACATATACTTTAACTCACACATGAAACTTTACCTTGACCTCTTAAATGAATTGTCCAAACACTTAAATAAATTCTCCCCCACTCACTGGAATACAAATTACCCCATAAAAATCTTCATCAAACCTCCCTCGGGAATCAGTCCTTCCACACAATCTTTCAAACAACTCAAAAACTTTTACATAACTTTTTCAAAGATTCACCATGATGACCTTTATTAATTCAATGAACAACCTCCAACTACCACTGCCTCTTCCATTAATGGGAAAAGAGACATTGTTGGTCACTCTTCACAGGTCCATAAAGCACTCACCAGTGTATTGGGGTCAATGTCAATGATCGCATCGATTAGTGATCCCAACGTAGTTCCCTTGAATGCAACAACTTTCTGGGGCAGCGCCACTCATCACACAACATCATAGCCAAACAAAATTGAGTGGAAGGCGAACATTGTGCATGCAATGACTAGTTTGTTTCTTCTTTGTGGGCTTCCAATTGGCCAGGTCTATGGCCTCTTGCTCTTTTCCACCAACGGAATCTAAAGCTCTAGCATGATCTCCTAACAATTGAATCGAATACCATTGAACATTGGGTCGAGCCCTTTTACCCAACAATCATGAGCACTAGACAAGATTGAAATCGCCTGCGAATCACCACTCTCAGCGCCAATGCAGTCTAGTGCACTGCCTCCGGGTATTCTCTTCCACACGAACCTCCCTCTCTTTTTGCTTTAATTGTAGATCGTTGCACAACAATAAATGGAAAGCTCTCCACAATCCAACTCCAC
The DNA here is from genome assembly GCA_009831015.1 of Picea engelmannii. Taxonomy (NCBI): domain Eukaryota; kingdom Viridiplantae; phylum Streptophyta; class Pinopsida; order Pinales; family Pinaceae; genus Picea; species Picea engelmannii. Next base: position 305,843 of record ML781193.1, on the reverse strand, counting down.
CGGCAACCAGTTCAATGAACTCTGATCCGCTTTCCTGCGGCTGGTCTGACAGTCTCTCCTTGGCGGTTCTTCCCTACAAGCAACAACACGATGACACACTTCCTCTGACAGCAATTCAATGATATTTTCTTCCTATTCCTCACAACTCGATTCTTTTCTTCACGAGGCTTAGTTGCTCTTCTCGGCGGCTTCTCTTCACACATAATGTGGGCACTCCTCTACTCCACGTGCCAAACTTCTTCCACGCAGGCTGCTCCACCCTCGACCACGTCTACTTCCTCAAACCAGTCGCACGCCACGCTAACAACAGTCACACTGCAATCGCACAAAGATTTTATGAGTGGTGGTTTTTCTACACATCCCAGCGCAGTAGCACGCGACCCTATCTAAATAACCTGGCTCACTCAACGACTGTCAATCACGCCCTCTTTGGTTAGACTACAGTTTCACACAACGAACAAATTAATGTAAACTGTAATTCCTCTCTGCGGACAGAGAACCGACAACTTACACACCACTGGTGGCTCCTCTACGAGACGACTCCCACAACATATCTAGCATTGTTTCTTTATTCTCCACAGAATGGAACTACAACAAATGGCACATACAGCGGATAAATTGTTGGTCACTTTCCAAGCCAGCAAGGGAAATATATACTTTTCAAATATGAAAATGGAAGTCACACAGGAGAGAAATCTTCTCCTCTTCAGCGATTCACGTAGGGCATGTGAATCCTCAGCATTCACGACGCCAATATGCGTGATCTCTTTCCTCTCGGCCTCAACATGGTTCTTCCATGGATCAATATGCAGATCGCGGATCTTACAACAAGAAATAGTCTCTCCAAGTGACCAAGCGTGAGCAACAAGGAGGCAAAGGAATTTATTCATTACGTTGAAAGGGGTACAACTATTGACAATGAGCACAATTAATCACCTTTTAATCTAAAATTCTAATTAGATGGCTAACAATTGAAAGATGCTGGCATATTCTTAGTCGTCCTCCCAAATCAATCAATATGATTTCCTCTTCATAACTTCCTTGTATTTTTTTAATGCATCTGTTAACCTGTTTACCTTTTAACATTTATTTAATCATATTAAAAAATTACTGTAGCACTATATGATTGCCATGTTTAAATGATTAAACCTTAGATTTAGCATGCTGGCTGTGCTAGCTGTAGACACTCATTTTCTAGTTGTGTGTTTCATTTTCTGGCTGTGCGTTTCATTTTCTGTCCACGCCTTTCGGCGTTCATCAGCCACGGTTTTGAGTGGCTGTGCTAATCCATACAACAAACGACAATAAAAATGTAGCAATTACCTTTTTACAAACAACAACCTCTTGCCAGCAATTCACACGCAACGATCTCCTACAAAGTGAGCAGCGAGTCTTTCCAACTCTACAGCGATTCACGTCGGGTTCACCAAATGCAGTGAAGTGCCCTGCACACCAACGCTTATTGAAGAATATTTGGTAGCGACATCAAAAAATGGTCGTCCTTTCCACTACGTGAATTAATGGAAGCCATTAAACAATGCAACAATGGCGGTTGCAAGTCAATCAACCAACGACTCTACAACATCGTCTCAAACCTCTGACAATGGAAATCAGATCTCCACATCACCTCCGTGACTATTATTCTCTCATAGCTCGCTCCAAGAGTGAACAATCTCCTTCACACTGATTTACACCACGCAGATATACCTCCAGTAGCAGCATACAATTCTCTCAAACACAATCACTCGTTCTTGGGCCCTCCCGTGAGGGAGTAGGCCCAAGCAGGCTTTGATACCAACTTAACAATTCAGTAAGTACAATCACAATTGAATTAATGTAATCATATGCATAAATGCAATAGATGTTGTTTCAAGATAGACAAACTACCATGATCACATAATAACTTGAATATCTCAACCTCACACTATTCTAGCATTCAATTGCATTTTCAAGGCTATAAATAAGCCAATTACGAGCTATGGAAAAGGGGAGAGAATTCAACATTGAGAGCAAAGTTACTCTGGAGAAATTATTACTTCATTATTGAGTCTGCATCCCTTTGTCCTTTAAGTCTGAACACAATGTTCAACCCCCAAGCTCTTTCCTTATTGATGGAGAATCTCTTTGTCTCCCTTATATGAGTTTGTCTTTGGTGAGGATTGAAGTGGTGGAGGCCTAGTTGGAAGGAACTCAATTTCTTGGTTACGAACCGTATCAACACGAAAGTCTGTAATGTTTCACTTTTGTTGATCATTTATTAATAGAAATACTCCTTTCCTGTCCAATTGATATCTTGCAAATATATGTATTATGATCCATGGACATCTTGGCTTTGTATATTAATGGATTATGCTATCTAATGTGCTAACCCGTTATATTATCACTATATGCTTTCTCTGCTTGTTTGTTGAGAACTTGTTGCAGGTATAAAGCTTTGGGTCGAAGTGCTCAATGGTGGACATCATCAAATGTTTGGATGAGGTAGGCCTCTTTCTTATCTCTCTTACACATTAGTTTATATAGCATATGTCGGAATTGAGTCGATTTCTACAGTCATACCTGTCTGTTGTGGTTCACCCTAGCCATAGAGAGATTTTCCTCGTAACAGAATTGGCGACCATACTAGGGACGGATCTTCTTTCTTAGGGTTTGAAGTACTTTTCTCCTTAGATTGCTCTCATTTCTATTGTGGTTCTTGTCGTATCATTGCTTGACAACTCTTGTTCACTCTGGGTCTGAGTTTTCAGCCTTTCTCCCTTGCCTAGCCTTGTTTCAAAGCATATATGCGTATTTTTGCTTGACAGTCGTGTATACACGCAGGCTGTCTCACTGCAAGCTGCATATATATGCTTTGTTTGCTCAAACAGTCCCACACAACTTTTCCCCTTGCCTGTTTTCTTGGTGTGGTGTTTACTGGGTGGGATTTGATGGTTGCTGGGCCTTCTTAGGTCTCTGTAGTTCATGTTGAGTACCCGTGGGATGACAGGAAACCCTCTTATGGTCGAATTTTTGGACGAAGTTTTTCTCTTCATCTTTTCATTTTTATTGTCCCTGTACATTGAGCTGGGTGTTTCATTGCTTGATATCCTTCTTGAGTTATCTCTCTTTTATACACAATAGGGCTATATATCAAGTTACTTTTCAGTCCATGTATTTTCAGTTTTGATATATTGAAAATACAAAAAAATAGACATTTTTCATTGCTTGGCATTTTTTGTCTTTTGAGTTTTTATCATTAGCTTAGTGAATACAGTGAAAGATTGCATTTTTTACTTCGGAATCGCAGAGTTGAATTTGAAAATTGCATTGATTTTAGGAGCATATCATACATTAAAAGTTAAAGTTAGACTTTGCATTATTTTCATATTTAATTTCTTGCAGATTCATAACACCATGAGTTTCATCACCATACCTTTTTGAGTAATCACGGCCATAAAATCAACGCTATAATTTAAAAAATTATTAGTAACGATTTTATTTTCTAGGGTGCACAAACTAGCTTGGGATTTAGTGCCTTGGAATAGGACTTTGTGAGTAAACTTCTCCAAGGCAATTAAATCAACATATGTGTCTGAGTAAGGGGGTTGAGAAGTCCGTTGTATAATTGGTAAGATCAGGAGGCTCCGCTCACACCAGAGTTAATCACGAGGTCACGCAAAGTTAGTTGAAGGGATATCCCCCAGATACTTGCCTAACATCAGAGATATTTTTGTGTATTTGTTCGTATTTGAGGATCTTCCTAGTGGCCATACCTCTGTGAGAGGCAGTGCTTTCAAGGTTTCAAGCTTTGATACCCTTTCCATATGGTGATCTAGACTTACGACTGCTCGCCTGTGCATCAGTTATACAATGGTTTATTAGTTTCTTGACTTAGGTATCTCATACGCTACTTGAAGGAGTTATTCTGCTAGTACCCTGGGTCAGATAGGGGTTGGACAACACACAACCTTTATGGAAGATTACCTCCTCGGGGGGATCTGACCGACTGGTTGTTAAGCCCACGAGGGCCCCTATAATTGATTTTTTTACCTCCGATATTTAGCGGGGAGTCTCAAGTCCCTCTTGGACGAGACATACCATCTTTAGGGAGCGAGGAAACTCAACCACTTTATCCCGTTTCCATGCATATTGGCCGTTTGACTTTTGGTGTGTTCTTTGCTTATTAGTTGGCCTCAAGAGTCTTTACTGAGTCCTCATTATGGATAGTGGAGTCCCTCTGTCTCCCTCGTTTGTAGCTACTTACCCCATGATGCCCACTCAGTTCATGGGGACAAATCCTCCTGTTTCTTATAATGGTATGCATAAATTTGGTACTCAGTCTGCACCTTGGGTCTCTAGTCATTCCCCCATTGATATGTCTTCCCCCTCGTAACCCTCTCCCTGGTCCACTTATATGAATCCTAGCATTGGATCGGGGGAACCATGGCCCAACTGCCTGCGTCTTCATTTGATATGAGCTATGTCTCTCAACCAGATTTCACGACGGGAGGTTGGAACTTCCCCTCTTATGGATCCAATCCTAGTTATGCTCTTTCAGGAGCTAATACTCAGATGGGTGATTATTCTACCTACTACACTCGATCCATCTATCCTCCATTCGCCATGTCAGTTCCTTTGAACACTTTTTCCATGGTGATTCTTCACATATCCCCGGGTGTTTCATACGAGGACAATAAGTTTTACGGTTCGGGCTACCCACTTCACAAGGGGGAAACATATATCCTCACTCAAATAATCCTTATCATACTTTCGTCTTTTCACAGACTTCAGTGATGATGCCCGTTCAGACTTCTCTGAATCAATTAAACGGAGGATACTACCTTTCTGGACAGGGACAGGGGGTAAACCAAGATCCTTCCTGGCCTGCAATGTTTAAAAGTCAATCTTTCCCTAGACCTTAGCATCAAATGTCGCAATCCACCGCTAATCCAATCATTGTCAATCATACTGGAGCTCCATCACCAACCTCTGCTAGTCATGTTGGAGATGGGTCAAAAACTTCTACAAGTTATGTTGACAACCCATACTCGACCGTTGCTAGTCATGCTGGGGGCATCACTTTAGTTTCCACAAGTTATATCAATGCCACATCGTCGACCTCTGAGCACCATGTAGGAGATGTCTCCCCCACCTTTTCCTGTCACATTAATAGTGTGCCATCGACTGTCTTGAATGACACTGGGGGCATTGAGAAGTCCAAACACCTCAGACGTAAGCCTAAATTCTTTTGCAGGACTTGTGAAGGATGTCATCTTACTCATTTATGTCCAACCATGACTGGGATACCAGAAGCGCGGGGCTCGCCTAAGGGCCCTTCAGATTTTGAGGCATCTGTGGTTTCCCCACACCTTGTTCCTCTGATTGACATGCCAATAATGTCGTTTCAATCCTCTCTTGATCAAACCCTCATTCTCGAGGGTGATGTATCCCTTATCTCTGTTACCTTGCATCCTCTTCAACCTAGAATTGAAGAAGTGGTCGTACCAGTGCAATCTCTGATCAATCCTACTCTCCCTATGAAGAGTGATTCATCCTTCAAACATGTCGTCAACATTCTTGATCTTGCACCTTCTAGACGAGAGAGAGTCTTTCTTTCACCAAGTCCTCTCCCTCCTGGTTTTGAGGAGATCACTTTTGACTGGGATAGTCCCATGGGGTATCCAATACCCCCACCTATGTCTTTTCCATTAAGAGACATTATCCGATCTATCACAGAGACTATATCCTCAGTTGGTTCTTTATCTTCCTCGACTTGGAGAGCTTTGGGTTTCCCAAAGATTATGTTGGCTATTCGTAAGATGTTGACATTCCACAAAAGGCCGGTATGGGAGCCTTGGCCTCCCCCCTTACATGCTAATTAGAATAGCGTCCATGAGTTTAATTTAATCTCTTTTCCATCTCATCTTTAAAAAGCAAAAATATTGCCGAGTGATTTGTCCCTTTCACACTCGTTAAATTGGATTTGAAAGATCATGACTCTTCATTAAGCTCTTTTCTGACTCGTTACCAAAAATAGAAAAGATCATTGAGTGAACTTGTTGTTTTCACACTTGTAAATTGGATTTGAAAAGACGTCTACTTGGCACAAGTTTATCCCTTTTTGACACCAAGAAGACTAAAAGACATAAAAAAGGACATTTTTTGGCGTTAAGTTGTGATTGCATCTCATGCCCCTGCTTGCAGTATTGAGCCTATAGTCTATTCTCGTGTTGCGTTATAAAACGTTTGCCTCAACAGTTTTGCATTCTAAACGAAGCAGAGCCTTGTTTATATCCTTCGCAATTTGACAAACTATACCTAGGAGGGAACATTCCCTGAGTGTCCATCTCCCACATGCACTTCCCTACATTGAGAATAGCTATGTTCCATTGCTGGAACTAGTTTTTCTTACTTGTGACACTCGTTTCCTCCTATGTATTGTAGCATTCGTTTGTTATGAAAAAAAAATATATATATGGGTAGGAAGGGAGTATTATCTAATATCGGCAACAATCGTGTCATCTTTGAACAGAGCACAAAGTTTTTTTTTTGTAAGTAAGAGACTTTATATATAAAGGGCCTTCAAAAAACTAGACCAAAGGTACAAAAACTTGAAATCGACTGTGTTGTAGTTACTGAACTGCCCCAATAGAGGGGAAACCAGTTTAGCCAGCCAGGTAAGTTTATCATTTTACAGTCTGACAGTCTTAGAAAACAAAACTAAGCTAACTAAGCTACAGCTAAGAAAAGAAACTAGTAAAGAGAACAGAACCCCTGTGGGGTTAGACACTTGGCGAGTAACCTGACCAGGTGGCTTGATAGGCCGTGTACCAAGGTTCCTCTTCGATGGGTGTCCCCTTTCCTTCCAAATGCATGTGAGCGTCCACGTTTCTCTTGTCCAGGTTGGCAGCTGGCAGGGTGTCTCCAAGCGGACTGTATGCATGAAGGCATGTAGCCGTCGCAACCTCTGTGTCCTCGTGCTTGACCCGTGCCACAATGTCCCCTGCTGAACATTGTGTTTGATCATTCCTGTCGTCTCCCTCTTCATGGGGTACCTCTGTTGATGCCACGCCTTCTGGAGTAGAGGGGAAAGCATCCTGGAAGGTGGATAGGATCTGAAGGAGGGTTGAGGTCTTCTCATCCATAAGCTGCAGTCGGAATTGGAGGTCCTCCATTCCCTGACAGAGCTCGAAGACCAGTCCATAGAGAATGGCTAGACTATCTTTCAGCTACTAATCAGGGATGAATTCGGTAGACGAGTACGCACTATGTCGGGCACTTCGAAGAAGGGGTGGCGCCCCCAAGGGTGGCTGGGAGGAGCAAACTGTCGGTGCAAAAGAAGGTTCGTTGGTTTTGGAATTCGGTGGGACGGCAAGAAATCGCGAAAGATAGCCCGACGAGATATTAGTGATGACTAGGCATTCGAACCGGGAGGCAGGCGGGGTGGAGGAGGTGAGAGGTTCCAGCTCGGGCTGTAGAGGCAGCGAGGAGAACATGGAGGGTGAACCAGGGGGAGAAGTAGAGGTACAGGGCCGAGGAGGATGCCATGGAGAACCTCTTCATGGCCTTCCTCTTTGGCACGACATAATGCGCTCAGGTGGAAGGCAGAATTGAGCTGAGTGCCCCAGGAAAATGTGAAGATCCTGGAGAGGGCCAAGGGCTGCGAACATCATGAAAGACTAGGATAAATTATGCCTTGGCAGTGGAGGGGTGAGAGGGTCAGGTCGCGAGCGAGGATGAAAATCACTTGCAGACGGAGGAGCCATAGTAAAGTTGGTAATGAGAGTCGGGAACACCAGCGTTAATGGTGTTGCAGCGACGTGAAATCTCATAAATGTAAGGTCGAGGTGGTAGTATTTGGCACGAGCCCAGCACATGGCTCCCTGCCTAGCTGGCCTGACCTTTCTCCTGCTTCTCGCCATATGTCTCGCACTAACACCCCATGAACAGAGCACAAAGTTATTTGAGTCCACTCACCATAATTTTGGGTTTAACATGGCCTTAGGAAGTTGAGTTCATTACAGAGTCTTCTCTACCGACTAGTTACTCTTTCAGTCCCTAAAGAGAACTTCATTGATGCCTTTTGCATCTCATAAATTTATCATTGGGTCTATGCTACCAGAGTCCACCATATGTCTCATGCTCTTGTTCAAAGGAAGTCTATCAACTTGTGTTGGTCACTCCTCAGAACTCTTGACTTTGCATGTCGGCCATACCCTCATTTTGTCTCAGAATCACATGGTACTTTAGTCCTATCATGCACCCTGGCCCTACTTTCATCATTGGTAGGTAACCTTGAACCCAACATTTGACATTTTGTCATTGGTCGTTGACTGGGTGGTTTCCCTTATGTTTGACGGCAAGACATCTATTCATACATTGGGATTCATGCAGTGTCTTGGATGCCATTAGCCTTATTGGTGGTTTCCTCGCCTTTGTCAACAATTTTCATCATTGGTTGTTATTCAGAGGGTCTTTTTCATGTACCTCTTACACTTTGCACATGCGAAAGATGCACATGGTCGTTGGTTTGTGAACTTGTTCTTCGCCCGATTTCCACCAAATCATGAAGCTCCTTCTTTGTACCTCGTGCTGACTGATGAGTGATTCCTTAATGCTCTCCTTTCAGCGGGTTTCTTTCTATCGGCATCATCCCATTATCTAGAAATGAGACCTAGAGTCTTATGAGTACCTTGAGGCTTGCAGTCATTAGTGGCAGGCTCTCTCGCCATTGACAGTTGGGAATACATAAATGCCTTCTGATCGATGGATTCTTCAGGTGTTCGACACCGACACCTCTATTCACACTTGTAAAAATGTACTCGGTGCCTTGATACCTACTTTCATTATTGGTAGGTTGTCTCACGTTTGTTAACGATATACATCAATGATTGGTAATCAAACGATGTCTCATTGTGTTTGACCTCAACTCCTTTATTCATATGATGTAGACTTGCACCTTTGGCGTATTGTGTATAAGACTTGAAGACATCACTATGTGGCCACAGCTTTCCTGAGCCATTGCTTCCTTTTCATTGGACCAATACCTATACGACTTCAGTGATCATGGGAGATCATATTGTACTCCATGGTATGCAAATATCTTCATATTGGTTTTGAGACTATTTCTACTGGGCCTTGTTCGTGACTATGACAACTTTTTGGCATGTAACTGCATTTGCATTTTCCTATTCATGGCCACAGACACTTGTTTGGTATATTTTCCACATGGATCTGCAGTGTATTTTTGGTAGCCATGTATGCAAAGTCAGTACAGAATGTAATGAATAATTGAGTTCGTCTAGCTGGTTCTCTGTCACTCCACTTCTGGGTTATTTATAATGTATTTTGGCCATCGCAGATTCTCCTCTGACCTCACACATTAGGGGGCATCTGTTATAGAAAGATGTGCCTCACCCTATGCAATCTTGCAGAGAGGGCCTTATTCCATTCCCCCATGCAGACTTACTTTCCCTGATTGATAAATATAGAGACAAACAAATATTTTTCCACTTGTATGCACCTTACAATTTATACAACATGTGTATACGTTGGTTTCTCCACTACAGCCCGCATACATCGATATTTGTGCCAAAAAATCAAAATTAAATGTCAGGTTTCCATGTCATGATAGGAGATATCTGATCTTTGTCCTTCCATATAATGGAAACATTCTAACTTGGCCCTTCAGTTGCATTTTGAAGGCTATAAAGAAGCCAATTCTAAGCTATGGAAAAGGGGAGAGAATTCAACTTTGAGAGTAAAGTTACT
>ML781193.1:96171-127974 GCA_009831015.1 Picea engelmannii | reverse complement strand
TGAAATTTCTATCCAAATGTATTGATTAAGAGGGTCAATCTTATGAAGTTGAATGTGAGGAGAAATTTTTTTTCTGATATAACAAGATATGCCTCCTATCCCTCTACGGTGGGGATTTTTGTTCCATGCCGACCACAAGACAACTCCTTCCGTGTTAGGGACCTTAGACTCCTCATGCTCCCAAGTTTCAGCTAGACAGATAATATCAATATCACTCGGGATCCAACTTATCATAGGACCTTTGCGCCATGGAAAGCTATGACAATTCCGAAAAAGGATTGTGAGTGTCCCAAAATCCTATTTATTATTATCCTTCTGGTCTCTATCCCGAACAATAGCTTTTCAATTTCTAATTATTGCCCATTTTCCTTCTTTCCTGGCTTATTTTACCTTTTGAACTTCCTTCCTTAATTCAGCTTGGTCTTCGGGAATGAGGTATTCATTTATAAATATTCGTGACCCTTTTAAGCTCGGAGATTTACTAAGTATGTTATATTTATGGTCATTACAACTTACTTTGACACGGATCAACCTATCTTTGTGATCAATTATTTTTCCTAGCCTCTTTGCTTCTATGAGGTAAGTTGTATCAATTTGTGATTTATTTTTTAATTCTTCTTTTAGTATTGCTAGCATATCCTCCTCTTGTTGTTCTTTTATACCAAAAATTATGAAGTTCAAGGATCTTGTTATGATCATGGTCCAATTCGATTAGCTTATCCATTTCCTCTTTGATGGGTTTTATATCCAATTTGTTTTCCATATTACTGAGGGTCAAATTGTTGGCTAGTTTTTCTTCTAGCTCTTTAATCCTATCTCTCAAGTTGTCATTTTCTTCAACCTTGGGTTGATTGTTTATGTTTTTCCATTTCGTGAATTCTATCCTTCATTGTCTACAATTCACTCTTGAACCCTAAGAATCTATCCTCTATTTGAGTTTGAATGATATCTTTAATTTTTTATTAATATATTTTATAAACTTTGAATAAAATTAATAAAATATTAAAGTATTATTAATTAATATATTAACAAAGCATCCATACATTAATAATACAGTAATAAAGTGTCAAAAAATATAATAATAAATTAAAATATTAAAGTATTAACACAATATTCATAGAGTAAAACTAAAAATATATTTGTAATACATTATTATTTATACATTAATAAAATATATAATTATTTTTTTAATATTATTTTCTTATTATTATAAAAATAAACCCTAATACAAATAACCCTAACCTAAATTTTAATAGGAATAATCCTAACCCGGATATTTTCCTAATAGTAACTCTAATAACCAAAACACTCTTAAAAAACCTAACTTGAACCTTAATTAATATAACACTAATTCTAAACATATTATAAAGGGGTTTGGGTTAAGAATATGTGTTTCCTCCTAAGAGATCACGTGTTCAAATCTAGTGGGGGTAGGGTATGTATACCTTTGTAGACTTTACCAGTAAAATTGTTGGGCGGAGGGGGTCTCATACACCAATTTCGTGTCTGGCTTGGTTGTGACCTTAAAAATAGATGGTATATAGCCTGAGTGGGCCTAATGGTTAAGAACATGTGTTTCATCCTAAGAGGTTGCAAGTTCAAATCCAGAGGAGGGTAAGGTATTGATGTCGACGCTCGATCCCAACACAACCCGCAGGTTGGAAGGCCACGTCGACGCAAGATCTTTTCTTCCTCTCGGCCCGAAGAACTCTAACCGATTCTTCTATTTCCCTATCGAGAAATCTGCACCCACAACAATCCTCGTGGGATCCCCTCTTTACACTCGGGGGATCAGACTTCGCGACTTCGCGAGGTCAGTGGTCGAGAGTTGGACTCTCGAATCCCTGAAACCCGACAACTAGTCAACGCTGACCTTTTCCTATCGGGGTTTTCCCTATCATGACTTTGCACTCACGATGTCGTACAACTTGTTTTACCCACCCCCAAATCCCAATATGCCGAAACTCTGACACATGCGCGATTTTGACTTTTCAACGCCTTCACTCCATCGGCATTTCGGAGTTCGCAATATCGTGGATCCTGATGCAATTGTTTCGAGCTTTCTTGCCACGAATCTCCGATATGGTGTGCCACCTGTCCACCTCGCTAACTCCGCTCTGGCCCCACACAAATATCTGGCTGTCGGGATATCGTGTATCGTGATATCGTGATTTTCGTTGCAATGTTACGAAGTTCCAACCCACGAAACCCCGATATGAAATTTCACGAGTAAATCCGACAGCCCTTGTGGCTCGGATCTACGATCCTGCCCCTCCTAAGCTTTGAACCTCTAGGGAATACTTCACCGTATCTCCCCCTGCTCCTCTGTGAGATCTAACGGCTCACGGGAATTCGCGATTTCTCCTCGGAGAGTAACAATCGTTCTTCCTTCCTTGGTGATTCCTGCGAATGACCAAGTGTTCCTCCGTGAAACTTGTCCACCTACACGTAAACTTGCGACACCTTCTTGAATCCTTCCTGGTACAACTTCTCTGCACTGCCCTTCAACAGTTTCGAAGGCCTTATTCTTCCTAGGCTTTCTTATAATTCTGAGCCTTAGAAAAGACTCATGCGCACACTCCTTGCGGAAAACTTCAGACACTTCCAAGTGTTGAACTTCCTTCGACCCTGAGCACACCTGCAGCATCATTCTCTAAATAGTTCGCTCAGGTTCGCAACCCTAAAGCTTCCCTCGGCCTGTGCACTCCTTTCACGGCTCCTGTGCTTGTCTGCACGTTAGAGTGAATGAGAACAAAATCTATCCTATCTAAACCCTCTGTCAATGCACCCCTTGCGGACACTTCAACTACACTCCTTGCAGGAACCCTTGCTCAGATAGAGAAACAATTGAAGCTCATTCCTTCTTCCTTTCAGACTTCAAACTCTAAACATGAAATCATATACACAACATATAAAGCAAATGTATGATAGGAAGCAAACATTCACGAGCATATCATTCAGCATCAATACACAGGGAACAAACACAAAACCATGAATTTGAATCAAACTCTCTCTATTAATTCAAATATCTGTACATGGGTGTTCTTACACAACTCTCTGCATGCTCTTGCTCCAATGCATCATCTAACTATGTTACAATACACAATGAGGGTGTCTATATCCCGTTTCCCTCTTGCACTAAAAAACTATCTAATCTAAAATTAAATTCTATCTACCTGCATTAACTACTTTAAATGCCTTCTACCTACTGAGGACAAGAGAAAATCACTCAAGTACCATTTACAATTTACAAGTGCGGCTCATCTTAATGGCTTCATTTAATATGTCACAACAACTTCAAAGCTGATTTTCAAACTTTGTACTGGCTTGTCTAGTTGTCCTTTGCTTCTGCGCTAGCTCGCTTGATGTGTTGGCGATGCTCCTGCATTATACTCCCTCGCTTGAAAAATTTCATGGGCTCCTGTCCATGAGCTCCTGCACGATATGTCCATGCTTCTATATCTCCTCTTCAGTCTCCCAGCTAGCATCTTCAACTGGATGGTTCTTCCACTTGACCAGATACTCAAAGTATTGTTTTCGCCTGGTCCTCTTGCTCACTCTCTTATCCAGTATGCACTCCATCTGCGGTTTCTATGCTATTGGCATCTTCTTTCACCACTGGATCACTGGCTGCTCATTTCCAGTTCCTATCTCCTCAACTTTATATGGGTACAAATCAGAGATATTGAATATCGGAGAAATTCTGATCCCATCGGGTAATTCAATATCATAAGCGTTTGCCCCAAATTTCTTCAAGACCCTACATGGCTCGATTGTCTTCATCTTCAACTTATTATATGTTCCCCTTGGGAACCTTTCCTTTCTCAAATGTGCCAGAATCAAGTCACCAACCTCAAACTGAAGTTGTCTTTTGTGCTGATCTGCTCTATGCTTATACTCTTGGGTTGAATTCTGCAATCGTTCCTTCACCTGACTGTGAAGTTCCTTTATTGCCTCTGCGAATTCTTCTGCACTAGTGCTCCTAGTCGCAGTCTGTTCTGAATCCCTCTGCTCAGAAATTCCTCTCAGTTGCATACCATAGATAATCTAAAATGGACTCTGCCCTGTGCTCCTATTAACTGAGTCATTATAAGCAAACTCTGCATGTGGTAATATGTTGTCCCACTGGCTGTGGTGCTCTGTCACCAAGATTCTCAGCAAATCTCCCAGACTTTTGTTTACCACTTTTGTCTGTCCATTCGTCTGAGGATGATAAGATGAACTAAACGGCAAGTTAGTTCCCATATTCTTCCATACAGTCCTCTAAAAATGCCCTATGAATTTCGTATCTCGATCTGAAACTATGCTCTTCGGCAACCCATGAAGTCGAATGACCTCTTTGAAAAACAGGTTAGCAATGTGAGTTGCGTCACTAGTATTCTGACATGGAATGAAGTGTGCCATCTTGGAAAATGTATCCACCACCACAAAGATTTAATCACAACTTCTTTGTGTTCTTGGCAACCCCAATACAAAATCCATGCTAATTGCATCCCACGGCCTCTCTGGTATGCGCAATGGTTGATAAAACCCTGCATTTTGCTTCCTTCCCTTTGAATGCTGGCAAATTCTGCATTTGTCCATGAATCTCTCGACATCTGCTCGCATCCCCGACCAAAAATATGACTCATTTAGCTTTGTGAACGTCTTGTCGTGACCAAAGTTCCCTGCTAATCATCCACTGTGTTTCTCCTTCAACAAGTTCTCCCTCATGGAGCATTTCAGAATACATAGTTGATTACCTCTAAACAATAATCCTTCCTGGATCATATATTCCATCCATGGGCTTCTGTCTCTGAGAATTGGATTCTCAGCTGCTTCATATGCCTCCTTAAAATCTAGATCATCAGCGTACATGTCCCTGAGATCATCAAAACCCAACGTTTTGACTTTGAACTCCTGCAACAGCAAACACTTCCTGCTCAAAGCATCAGCCACTTTGTTAGCAATACCAGAAATATGTTTAATCACAAAAGTGAAATTCTGCATATACTCAACCCATTTTACATGTTTTTGATTCAACTTCTCTTGTTGAGTCACAAACTTTAATGCATGATTATCATTGTATAAGACAAACTCTTTCGAGATCAAGTAATGGCTCCATTTCTTTAATGCCTGGATGCTAGCATAGAACTCCTTATCATAAGTGGAGTACTTCACTTTCGCTTCATTCAGCTTCTCGTTGATATACGCTATCAACCTATCTTCTTGACTCAAGATTGCCCCTATCGCAAATCCACTTGCATCGCACTTTACTTGAAATGTTTTCTGGAAATCCGGCAACACCAACACTAGTTGTTCTGTAATCTTCCTCTTCAACAGATTAAAACTCTTTTCAGCTTCTTTTGTCCAATGAAAAGACTTGTGTCTTTTCTTCATTGTATCCATCATTGCTACGCTAATTCCACTGAAATTCCTGATGAACTTTCGGTAGAAACTAGCCAATCTGTGAAAACTTCTCACCTCAAAAATATTCCTCAGTGATGGCCAATTCTTGATTACCTCTACCTTATCCGGATCCATCCTCAACTCATTTTCCGAAATAACAAACCCCAAGTAAATGAGCTTTGTCTTCATAAATGAGGACTTCTTCATGTTTATCAACAGCTTCTCCTGTTGTAGCTGCTGCATCACTGTAGCCAAATGCTTCAGATGCTCTACCACTGTCTCACTAAAACCAGTATGTCATCCAAGTACACAATGACAAATTTCTCGATGAACTCCCTCGGGACTTCTTTCATCAACCTAATGAAGGTACTTGGTGCATTTGTTAAGCCAAACGGCATAACAAGCCATTCATACAACCCTTCGATGGTTTTGAATGTTGTCTTCCATTCATCACCTTCTCTCATGCGAATCTGATGATAACCGCTTTTCAAATCAATCTTTGAAAAATATTTTTCTCCATTCAAGCAATCCATCAGATCATCCATCCTTGGCAATGGAAATCTGTACCTGATGGTTATCTTATTGATTTCCCTCGAGTCAGTGCACATCCTCCAGCCTCCGCCTTTCTTCGGACTGAGTATTGTTGGAACAACACATGGACTCAGGCTTTCCCTAACTAATCCTTTGTCCAACAATTCCTGGACCTGTCTCTTAACCTCTTCATTCTCTTGTGGCGTCAACCTGTACACGGATTTTCTTAGCAAACCAGCTCCTGGTATGAGATCAATATGATGACTCACACTTTTGATCAGTGGCAACGAATGAGGTAATTCGTCCACTACTATGTCAATGAAATCTTCCAACAGTTCTTGAACTTCTTCTGGTAAATCATCCACCCTTGTGCTAGTCAGAACAATCCTCGGTTTCTTGACCACTATGAACTGTGGATCTTCCTTCTTCTTAACCTCTGTAAGAAGTTCCTTCCCACTCATGAGATGTACTGTGTTGCTTACTTCCGGTTTCACCTCCTTATCCTTGATTGGAAGCAACATGTGTGTCCTCCCATTCTTCTCTAGGGTGTATGTGTTCAGTCTCCCATCATGAATCACAT
Organism: Picea engelmannii; assembly: GCA_009831015.1. NCBI lineage: Eukaryota > Viridiplantae > Streptophyta > Pinopsida > Pinales > Pinaceae > Picea > Picea engelmannii. The sequence goes on along the minus strand of ML781193.1, from coordinate 121,475 downwards.
TCCTGTCATATTTCCATGGTCTACCCAAAAATAGATGACAAACATCCATAGGAATGACATCACATAAAATCTTATCATTATATCCTCCTATCTTGAACTCAACTAAACATTGTTTAGTGACAGTTACCTGGTGCCCTTTTTGCAGCCATGAAACTCTGTATGGGCTTGGATGATCAGTCATCTCTAGCTCCATATTCTCTACCATCTCCGTAGAAATGAGATTATCCATGCTACCATTGTCTACAATGACCTTGCATACCCTGTCCTTGGTTTTGCAAGCAGTCCTGAAAAGTCTGGTCCTTTAGACTGAACTCTCCACCTCCTTCTCAGGTGTCAAAAGGACTTTTTTCATCATGAGCGATCTTCCGCCTTCAGCGTCTTCCACCTCAACATCCCGCCTCAACATCCCGCCTCTGTGCCTCGGCGATGTGAGCTTCTCCAATCTCCTTCTTTTTATCTGGACACTCATAAGACTTGTGCCCATTCTTTCCACATGTGAAGCAGGTAATTATTCCACCTCTTCCTCTTCCTCTACCTCTAGTACGAGGAAAAGTGTTGTTGTCAGCATAATCTCCTCTCTACTCATTATGTTGCCCTCTCTGTGAGGTTCCACCTCTCTCAGTTCGAATTTGAGGTTTCTTCCAGTCCTCCTTGGGCTTCTGGTATTTGTCCTGGGCAACTGATTTTCCTCTGGGATGACTTCCGCCTCGGCCCCTTTGACTCTGCTTTCGGCTCATCTTCTCTTCCGCTTTCAGAGCCATCTGATAAGTATCTTCCACCGTTCGAATGGTTACCATGCTCATCTCATCCTGGATATCATATCTCAGGCCATTCATATATCTAGCAAATTTCTCATCATCGCTCTCCCGATGACCTGCCCTGATGTTCAGTTTATAGAATTCTTCAGTGTATTCTTTCACTGTCATCAGCTTCTGTCTCAGGTTCTACATCCTCCTAAACAGAGTAATTTGGTAATCCCTGGGGATGAATTTCGCCTTCATCTTAGCGATCATTCTGTCCCATCTCTTGATCTTCTTCTTGCCCTTGCAGTGTCTTTCAGCTTGTAGTTCATCCCACCACAATGTTGCATGTCCCTTTAATCTTGTGACAGCATGCTTGACTTTCTTGTCTTCTTCGACATCTTCATAGTCAAAGTATGTGTCCAGCGCTCTAATCCAGTCTAGAAGCTCCTCTGCATCCAAGTTTCCCTCATAAACTGGAATGTCCATCTTTGCTCTTGCACCCATCCTTGCAATAGCTCTGATCAAACATTCGTTTGATGCATCTTCAGCTGCAACTTCTTCTTCACATTCAACCTCAACTTCACTTTCGGAATCACTAAGATCCCCTGCACTGGCTATGTGTCTTTGCGTTGTCTCCATCCCTTCGAGTCTAGCTCGTAGATCACGCATCTCTCTCTCCATGACTGTATCTGTCATCTGCCTGCCTCTTGTTCTCGGCATTTCCCTATCCTCTGGTGGATCGGGTGTTTGCATGTCCCTTCTCCTTGGCGACATGGCGAATTCTCTTCTCTGCTATAGAAAGAAAAGAATCTTTCTCAACTCTGATACCAAACTGATGTCGACGCCCGATCCCAACACAACCCACAGGTCGGAAGGCCACGTCGATGTGGCATATTTTCTTCCTCTCGGCCCGAAGAAATCTAACTGGTTCTTCTATTTCCCTATCAGGAAATCTCCACCCACAACAATCCTCGTGGGATCCCCTCTTTACACTTGGGGGATCAGACTTCGCGACTTCGCGAGGTCAGTGGTCGAGAGTTGGACTCTCGAATCCCTGAAACCCGACAACTAGTCAACGCTGATCTTTTCCTATCTGGGTTTTCCCTATCGCGACTTCGCACTCGCGATGTCGAACAACTTGCTTTACCGGCCCCCGAATCCCGATATGCCGAAACATCGACACACGCGTGAGTTTGACTTTTCAACGCCTTCACTCCATCGGCATTTCAGAGTTCACAATATCGCAGATCCTGATGCAATTGTTTCGGGATTTCTCGCCACGAATCTCCGATATGGTGTGCCACCTGTCCACCTCGCTAACTCCGCTGTGGCCCCACACAAATATATGGTTTTTGGGATATCACGTATTGTGATATCACGATTTCCGTTGCAATGTTACGAAGTTCCAACCCACGAAACCCCGATATGAAATTTCACGAGTAAATTCGACGGCCCTTGTGGCTCGGATCTACGGTCCTGCCCCTCCTACTCCTCTGTGAGATCTAATGGCTCGCGGGAATTCACGATTTCTCCTCGAAGAATACCGACCGTTCTTCCTTCCTTGGTGATTCTTGTGAATGACCAAGTGTTCGTCCGTGGAACTCGTCCACCTACACGTAAATTTGCGACGCCTTCTTGAATCCTTCCTGGTACAACTTCTCTTCACTTCCCTTCAACAGTTTCGAAGGCCTTATCCTTCCTGGGCTTTCTTATAATTCTAAGCCTTAGAAAAGACTCTTGCGCGCACTCCTTGTGGAAACCTTCAGACACTTCCAAGTGTTGAACTTCCTTCAACCCTGTGCACACCTGCAGTAGCAGTCTCTGAACAATTCGCTCCGGTTCACAACCCTGAAGCTTCCCTTGGCCTGCGCACTCCTTGCATGGCTCCTATGCTTGTCTGAACCTTAGAGTGAATGAGAACAAAAGATATCCTATATGAACCCTCTGTCAACGCACCCCTTGCAGACACTTCAACTGCACTCCTTGCAGGAACCCTTGCTCAGATAGAGAAACAATTGAAACTCATTCCTTCTTCCTTTCAGACTTCAAGCTCTAAACATGAAATCATATACACAGCATATAAAGAAAATGTATGACAGGAAGCAAACATTCACGAGCATATCATTTAACATCAATACACAGGGAACAAACACAAAACCATGAATTTGAATCAAACTCTCTCTATTAATTCAAATATCTATACATGGGTGTTCTTACACAGCTCTTTGCATGCTCTTTCTCCAATGCTTCATCTAACTATGTTACAATACACAATGAGGGTGTCTATATCCCGTTTCCCTCTTGCGCTAAAAAACTGTCTAATCTAGAATTAAATTCTATCTACCTGCATTAACTACTTTAAATGCCTTCTACCTACTAAGGACGAGAGTAAATTGCTCAAGGTCCATTTACAATTTACAAGTGTGCCTCATCTTAATGGCTTCATTTAAGATGGCGCAACAACTTCAAAGGTGATTTTCAAAATTTGTGTTGGCTTGTCTAGTTGTCCTTTGCTTTCACGCTGGCTCACTTGATGTGTTGGCGATGCTCCTGCATCAGGTATGTATACCTTCGTAGACTTTACCATGGTTGATTATGACTATGGATGATATTTATACATCAATATATTAATGTTTAAAGTAATTTATTGATTAATTGATACATTATTATTAATTAATTAATACATTAGTACATTATTAATTAATACATTGTTGAACTATAAATACACTAATAAAGTAATACATTAATAATACATTTTTACATTAATATACTGTATAAATTGAAGTATTAATGCATTCATGTATACTATAACAAATATTAATACATTAATCATGTAATTAATGAATATGTTGCTAAAGTATTAATACATTAATAAAGTATTACATAAATGATACACTATTAAGGTACTAATACATTAATAGATACATTATTAAAGTATTAATACTAAATACATTATCAAAGCAATATTTTCCGATCAATTTTTAGTGAATTCCAGTAAAAAAGAGCCATGGGGGCTATTTTAAAAATGACACCGTTTTAACTGAAATTGGCATATATCAACCACTAATCTAGTTAAAATTGTGTTAATCAGTGTATATCAACCACTTTTTACTTAAATGTGGTTGTTTCTAAAAAGTGGTTGATATACGTCGATCATTCTCATTTTCTACCCTTTAATTATGATTGACCATGAACATGGTTAACTGCCCTAGACCTTCGCTATGATTGACCTTTACTATGCATGACCTTCAATACAATTGACCTTGGTTGAGCATGGCCATGGTTGAATGTCGTTGACCATGGTTGAAAATGGTTAACCATGTTTGACAGTGGTTTATGTTTGTCACATAGCAAGGTTGGGAAATGGTCCTCTTAGTGGAATGTTGGGCTACGTTTGTCACATTGTAACATTGGTTTGTGTACATTGGGATATGTTTGTCACATTGCGACATGACATTGTAAGATTATGGTAGTCACATTGTGACGTAGGGTTTTTGTTTGACACAATGTGGTGTTGGAATAGGTTTGTCATAGTGTGAAAGTGGGTTATATTCATCACATAGTGATGTTGGGAAATGGTCATCTCACTAGAATGTTGGGTTTGTTTGTCACATTGTGACATTGGGTTGTGTACATCACATTGCGACAATGGGTTATCTTCGCCAGACATTGGCATTTGAAAAAAATTCTCACATTGTGATGATAGGATATTTGTGTCAAAATGTGACGATGAGGTTATGGTAATCACATTACGATGACCAAGCTATACACATGACATTGCAACAATATGGCTATGTTCGTCACATTACGACGGTGGGGCTATGTTTGACACATCACGACATTACTGTGTTTTTCATATTGTGACACTATTGTATTTTTCACCTTCCAACATTACTATGTTCATCAGTATGCGATGAAAAGGCTATATTCATCACATTACGACAATATGGGTATGTTTGTCACATTATGATGATGGGGCTATGTTCGTCACATCACGATAATATGGGCATGTTCATCATATTGCTATGACAAGGCTATGTTTGACACATTGTGACATTACTATGTTTGTTAGATTGTGACACAACTATGTTCATCACATTGCAACATTATTATGTTCATCGCTTTGTGACGACAAGGCTATGTTTGTAACATTGTGACAATATGGGTATGTTTGTCACATTACCGTGACAAGGCTATGTTTATCACATTGCAATGACAGGGATATCTTTGACACATTGCGACATTACTATGTTTATTAGATTGTGACACTACCATGTTCATCATATTGCAACATTACTATGTTCATTACTTTGTGATGGAAAGACTATGTTCATCACATTGTGACAATATGGATATGTTCATCACAACGTGACGACAGGATATGTTCATCAAATTAAGAAAATAGGACTATGTTTGACGCATTGCAACATTACTATGTTTGTCAAATTGTGACACTATCATGTTCGTCACATTGGAACTTTACTATGTTCATCAATTTGCGACGACAAGGCTATGTTTGTCACACTACAACAATATGGGTATATTCATCACATTATGACGATGGCACTATCTTTGACACATTTCGTGGACAGATTTTTGTTTGAAAAATTGTTACATTAATATGATTATCATATTATTATAGTACTATGTTTGTCACATTGCAACATTACTATGTTCATCGGTTTGCGATGAAAAGGTTGTGTTTGTCACATTGCGACAATATGGGTATGTTTGTCACATTGCAACGATGGGCTATGTTTATAACATTACAACGACATGGATATGTTTGACACATTGCAATATTACAATGTTTGTTAGATTGTGACACTACTATGTTCGTCAAATTGCAAAATTACTATGCTAATCACTTTGCGACGACAAAGCTATGTTCATCACATTGTGACAATGTGGCTATGTTTGTCACATTATGATAGTGGGGCTATATTCATCACATTACAACAATGAGTCTATGCTAATCACATTACGACATTACTGTGTTTTTTAGATTGTGACACTACTATGTTCATCACATTGCAAGATTACTATGCTCATTACTTTGTGACAACAAGTCTATGTTCGTCACATTGAACCAATATTGGCTATGTTTGTCACATTACCATGGTGGGATATGTTTGACACGTTTTGACATTACTATGGTTGTCAGATTGTGACGCTACTATGTTCGTCATGTCGCAATGTTCGGTTTTGTTCATCGTAATTGAACATTGGGTCATGTTTGTCACATGACAATGTTGCTTTATGTTCAACACAATACGAAAATGAAGTTTTGACAACTTTTTTTTTTTTAAATCTAATGAAGTGTTTCCTTTGTCACAAAGATAGGAAATTTGAATCGATGTGATGTATTACGTAGAATTCAACTTAAGATCATACTTGTTCTAAGGACATTGATAGCCAATCATCTTTAATTTTACATATGATGATTTTTACTTGTTCTAAATAAATTGACAGAAAATCATCTTGAACATTGTAGATGATGAATTATAATTTTTCTAAGGACATTGATAACAAATCATTTAATAATTTTCACTTGTCATAAGATCATTGATAGCAAATCAATGCCAAAGTGTTACTAAATTATTGATAAGTTAATAAAGTAATACATTATTAATAAATTAATGTATCATTAATTAACACATTGTTAAAGTATTACTACACTAATAATGTAATACATTAACAATACATTATTACATTAATAATACATTAAATAAATTAAATAAACATCAAATGTATTAATAAATACATTACTAAAGTGTGAATACATTAGAATATTAATAAAATATTAATACAGTAATATATAATACATTAAATTAAATTAAAATTAAAATTGTTAAATTATTATCATTGCATTCTTATTCTTATTATTAAATTAATATTATTTAAATTATCTTTTAATTATTATTTTCTTAGTATCATAAATTAAACCTTAATACAAATAACCTTAACTTTAATAAAACCATAACCCTAATTTTAATGAGAATAACTCTAACCCTAATCTCACTTTAACCATAACCCTAATAAGATGCATAAAATAAGTTAATAAATACATTACATTATTACCATAAAACACAATTCATATTTATAAATAGTGATATTTATAACTCATCTCAACTTGTATTTATATTTATAATATTGTGAAAAACATTATTTACATGTGTAATTTTACTATTTTATAATATTGTGAAAAGCATTATTTATGATATTGTGAAAACATTATTTTAATGCATTAAAATATTAATAAAGTATTAATATAATAATAAATAATACATTAAATTAAATTAAAACTAAAATTGTTAAATTATTATCATTACACTTTTATTATTAAATTATTATCATTACCCCCGGATGGGGTGGTATTGCGGGCCACTTGGAAAGGAATGGGTGCAGGGGGAAGCCAGCGGAGCACGGAGCCATGTGCTCGGCTCGTGCCCCACGCAGCCTCCACCCCCGGGCTTTAACTAGCATTCAAGTTGATGGGAGAGGAATTAACTCCACTCCTCTCGACCACCTCTATGCATAGCGCTATGCAGAACCCATTCGACAGTCTCGTTTGGTGGTGTGGCTTCGATTTCGGCCCTGCGTTTTTCATGGTTCTTCGAGTAGTTTTATTCTTCCATCTTGGCTCTGCAGATCCTCTGCAGAAGCCGAGTCTCGCCATGCCTCTTCAACGCATGCGTCCACGTCAGGGCTCTCCATGGCACCCACGACGCCCCCGCACTTCCTCCTCACCCTCTGGTTCTTCCACTCCAGGTCTGGACAGCATGGCTGTTGTTGATACCCTCTGGACACCGGCAAGGCCTTCTTCCCGGGTCAAGCTCTCCTCTTCTCCTCCGGCATCACGCCACAGTCGACCTCGCCACAACTTAAAGACGCCCTCTCCCGCTCGGCCGCGTGAACACTCAGCCATTATCCATGATTTAGTTTTCGAGCTCCGTGAGGGGGTGAATGATCTCCAGTTCCGGGTCCAACAGATGGAGGGACGCCTCTCTATCCTCCTCCAACTCCTAGCCACTCCCCCTCCAGCCGCTCCTGAGTTTTCTCGTGATGATTCTGAGAACTCCAGTGGTCGTACGAGCAGTCAGCAACTCACTTCCACAGAAGAAAGTGTGCCTTCCGAGGGGAAGGAAGACAATCCAAGGGCCATGAGCRCTCTCACGCAGAAGGCGACGGTGGCAAGMAGTGAAGGAGGAGACGACATTGCAGTTTCGGCAGCGGCAGAAGAAACGAAGGACAACAACATCCAAGTGCCTGAAGACAAGAACCACATCGCTGAGGACATGCAATGGACTGGCRGGACACCTGTCAACGAGGAACCCTGGCCTGGCATCTTGCCCGAGTATGTTCCAGATTATACTGTGCTTGTCCCATACTTTAGTTCTAGTGGCTCCCATGGTAGTTAAAAGCTTAGCTTTCTATAGCACTGTTAGAAATTTTTTTTTTTTTTTTTGCTACTTGCTATATACGGTTGGTTGAAGTGGTTTCTCCTCACGGAGCAGTTCAGTAATTACAACCGAATGACTCTGTTAATGTACTCTGGATCCTGGTTCTGAGAAGGACTCTTATATTTAATACAAACTCTTACTTATAAAAAAATAAAATTATTATCATTACATTCTTATTATTTAATTATTATTATTTAATTTATCCTTTAATTATTATTTTCTTATTATTATTAAATAAACTTTAATATAAATAACTTTCACTTTAATAAAATAATAACCCTGATTTTAATGGGAATAACTCTAACCCTAATTGAGTTATAAATATCAATATTTATAAATATGAATTGTGTTTTATTGATATTTATAATATTTTGACTTATTTATATGCATAATGCATAAAATGCATCAAGAAGTACATTACATTATTACCATAAAACACAGTTCATATTTATAAATATTGATATTTATAACTCAACTCAACTTGTATTTATATTTATAATATTGTGAAAAACCTTAATAATACAAATAAGCTTATTATTTTCTTATTATTATAAAATAAACTTTAATACAAATAATCTTAATTTTAATAAAAACATAACCCTAATTTTAATGGAAATAATTTTAACCCTAATCTCACTTTAACCCTAACCCTAATAAATATTAACAACAATTGAAATGTATAACACCAATAATAACTTTTCTTTAAATTTTAATGCATTTATACTAAGATTAGTGTCTAAGGATTACACTACAAAATAAAAAATAAAAAAATGTAAGATGTGCAAAGTGGTGGGTAGAGGAAGAGAATGTGTCATCCGTCCACAATGCACCATCCTTTCAAACACCTTACAAACCCAAGAACCCTGTAATTAATTAAATATGCAACTCATTAGTAGGTCTTCCCTTACGTTTCTCACTTTCAGAAAAGACCTTCTGGAAAGCCCATAAAGACTTGTTGGAAAGCCCGTATTAGAAGAGGTGACCATCACAAATTTACAAATTTCTTGATGTGGGAAGATTCAATGAGTATCTCAAGGTGTTGCCTTAATACTTCGGAGCACACAGACAATTCGTGGATTCACCATTAAACCCAATTTAAATTAACATTGTACCGAGATACTTAATAGCTTTTCATATAAAACATTTGCAATTATCCCAGAGTCCTTATTTAGTTCGCCATTATGTATTCATTTTTAACATATCTCTAGCTAGTAAAAATCAATAAAATCATTTAGATTATATCTTAAACTTGGACACTTTCTTCTCTATCTCCATTTTTCCATTGTCTAGTCAATTTCTTTCTGCTAAAAATATATCCAACCCCTATCAACATTTAAAGTTTAAATTACAATCAATTACAAAAAAGAGACTCAATCTTAGAACCATTAACCATAGTCTCAATAGTTTTATGGCAAAGCTAAAGCCACACAATAATATTGTGATAACTTCCAATCTGAAACATTTGTCACCTTCAGATATTGAATCGGATCTACCACTTCATCATCACATCTCTCACTTTACTTGTCATTCTGAGATACATTTTAATTATTTGACTATATATTCTACTCATGCATTCGTTGGTGGATTCGACTGTATCCTCTCTGGATAGTTCGTATCATAATTTGGGGATCGCATAGTTCACATCATAATTTGGGGATCACAGTGAAGGTTATTTTCATTGTACTACTCTCCTGCTCCAAGTCATGCCATTATCCATTTTTTGTTACCAAGAAATCATGATATAAGAGTATTGTGATCCATGGAGATGGAGGATGATCAGGTTATCCCTAAATTAAATTGTTTTTAACTACCGGAAATTTTTTTAAGAGAAAGAAATACATACACTGTTTGAAAGGAGGCATGTGATGCATTGAACCCTGGAGAGAAGGAAACTTGGAAATACATACATATAAACTTGGAAGCATGCTATGCACTGAACCCTGGAGAGCAGGAAACTTGGAAATTTGGTTGTAAGTCTACAGGTCTTTCTGCACCACCGGAAGAAAGGATTGAAATGATCCAATGAGGATTGAGCCTGACATTCATGAAGCATCTAGCTTAACCACAGTTGTATCACATGTTATGAAGCATCTAGCTTAACCACCATTGTATCACATGTTAGATGCTTAACTTAACCACCACTGCTCATGCTAGTTGAAATGCATGACGTGGCAATCAATGGCTAGGGTAGTAATTCCTTAATCATATTAAGTAAATGTGAAAAAGTAAACAAGGAAACATACGCATTCACAAATGCAAGAAAGTTATGAACATTAAATTGCATTCATTGATTTGAGTGTAAGACGAAGAATATGCCAGCATCTTTGATTGTTGGAAATCAGATTAGAATTTACAATTAAAAGACTCATTAAACCCCCCGAATGGGGTGGTATTGCGGGCCACCTGGCCAAATATGGGTGAAGGGGGAGGCCAGCGAGGCACAGAGCCATGTGCTCGGCTCGTGCCCCACGCAACCACCATCCCCGAGCCTTAACTCACATTCAAAGAGGATGGCAGGAGCATTAACTCCACTCCTCTCGACCGCTTCTATGCATAGCGCCATGCAGCAACCATTCGTCAATTTCGTTAGGTGGTGTGGTTTCGATTCTGGCTCTGCATTTTTCATGGTTCTTCGGGTAATTCTCTTCCTGCATCTTGGCTCTGCAGACCCTCTGCAGAAGCCGAGTCTCGCCATGCCTCGCCACCGCATGCGTCCACGTCGGGGCTCTCCATGGCACCCACGGTGCCCCCGCACTTCATCCTCGCCCTCCGGTTCTTCCACTCCAGGTCGGAACACCTTGGCTATTGTTGACACTTCCTGGTTACCAGCGTGGCCTTCTCCCTGGGACAAGCTTTCCTCCTCTCCTCCGGCCTCACGCCATAATCGGCCCTGTCACAATTTCAAAACGCCTTCTCCCCCTCTGCCGCGTGAACACTCCGCCATTATCCAGGACTTAGTCTTCGAGCTCCGTGGGGGGGTAAATGATCTCCAGTTTCGGGTCCAACAGATGGAGGGACGTCTCTCAGTCCTCCTCCAGCTCCTAGCCACACCTCCCCCAGCCGCTCCAGAGTATTCTCGTGACGATTCCGAGAACTCCAGTAGTCAGGTGAGCAGTCAGCAGCATGCTTCCACCGAAGAAAGTATGCCATCCGCGGGGAAGGCAGATATTCCAGAGGACGTGAGTGCTCTCGCGCAGAAGGTGACTCCGACAAGCTTTGAAAGAGAAGTCGACATGGCAATTTCGGCAGCGGCGACAGACACCAGGGACATGGCAGTTTCGGCAGCGGCAACAAACACCAGGGACAACATCTTCCAAGGGCCCGAAGACAAGAGTCATGGCGCAACGGACATGCAATGGACTGGCGGGACACCTGTCATCAAGGAACCCTGGCCTGGCACCTTGCCTGAGTATGTTCCAGATTATACTACACTTGTCCCATACTTTGGTTCTAGTGGCTCTCATGGTTGTTGAAAATCTAGTTTTTATACAGCACTGTTAGAATTTGTTTTTGCTACTCGCTATATACGGTTGGCTGAACTGGTTTCTCCTCACGGAGCAGTTCAGTAATTACAACCGAATAACTCTGTTAATGTACTCTGGATCCTGGTTTTGAGAAGGACTTTTATATTTAATACAAACTCTTACTTATAAAAAAAAAAAAAGACTCATTAAACCATCAATTCCAATTCCAAAAACGCCTATCAACATAATTATGTCATTATTATTTTTCATACAAATACATTCAAGATCAATATAAATATTTATTAGATCAATATAAATATTTATTATGAATAATAAAAAAATAAAATAAGTGACACTTAAAAAACTATGCAAACTATTCAAATTTAACTCTCCGATTGCCATTACTATTTTTCACACAAATACATTCGAGATAAACAAATACATTTAAGAACAACATGAATATTTATATTTATTATGGATGACTGGATTGTAATCATTTTGTGGCATGAGTATTTATTAAGGATGACTGAATTGTAAGCCTTTTGTGTCAATCTCGGTGCATTGAATTACATATATAATTGTTTTATACATACAAAAAGTAAAGATTATCTTCAATATTATCAAAACAAAACCTAATGAATAAACAATAGCGTGCATGGTAAAGATTGCATGTCATCACGTTGTTTATAATAAAACGTTAAATTCGCAAAGGATGGAATTGTGAGCTAAAGTATAAGAACTCATTTTCTTAATTCATTGTTATATAAAATGAAATTAAATATTTGAAGAAAGAAACTTGGAAGATTCGGAACATAATAAGGATTATTATGTAAAGCATTCACAATAGTTCAAAATTACATTAAATTAGTCAAAGTAGAATCGACAAAACCTCAATGTAAAATAGAAGACAAGTGTAGCACTAGTGGTAACATTTACAATGTTCCTAAGATCAAAGGAAATGGTAGAAATATATATACACAATTTGATTATGATGTCAAAGCTTATACAAATAATATCGGGAAAGTCTATTGATTTTCCAAATATTCATACATATATACAATTATCCCTTAGACATAAAAGAGACTTTATAGAGGACACATTGGTTCAATTCCACATTATTAAAAAATGACTTGATTAAAAGCTAACTTATGAGGATAAGAGATGCCAAACTTCACACAACTTTGAATTCAATCTTAAGCTCCACCATTAACCACAAACTAGGTAATATTTGAGCATGTAGAAAGGAATTATTTTTTGTTTAGATAGTCCTAAGAATCACTCATTTTGAATCATGAAAAAGGTAACCTCTAATGTAATGTCTTAAGCACTACTTTACACTGTTCTTCCCACTGTTGTAGTAATATGCAAATTTTTTCTGAGTGTTGACTTTCGTTAAACAATTATGCTACATGTGTTTTATAGGTGTTTTTTATTGCCAAAACTCCCATTATACTATTGTTGGTATTTTAGTTGAGTTTTGATGTCTTTTAAATGGTTTGATATGGTTTAAGCATGTCAAGATTCCTTCTTATACAAAACTATACAACAATAGGGATATAAATTACTCACAACTTGCAAATTATATAACAAAGACAACACAACGAAAATATATTTATTAACTACCAACATTTATCCGAGCAATGGAATTAATGATAAATCACAGTTTAATTAGATACATTCACGGTTGTTGGTACCTTATTGGTTGAAAGAACAATCTACTGATAAGGGACTTCCCTTCGAAGGGTTATTTTGTTGCTCCAAAATTGGATATCCAATAGAGATAAGTCACCCAGATCACAAAAAAAATTCCTACCATGAACAGACCCATGATTTTCCTTATGAAAATCAGCCTCTATACCATATACTCCTCCAACAAATAGAATATAGATATATGTGGCCCATATTCAAGTGGATGTGCCCAGAATGGAGTGAAACTCTCCCAACTGAAATATTTATTCAAGGAAAACACCCAGATTGATATGTAACTCGCCAAGCTATACAAACGAAGCACACATCAAGGGAAAATCGACCCTATGGTACAAAAAAATGGGCCTCTACCACACTATACAACCCAACAAAAAATAACTCACCCCTCAAGTGAAAATTCTTTCGTCAAGTGAATAACTCGACCCACAATGGAGAATATTGAACTTCCAACAAAATAAAAACAACCACAACAAATATATCAGCCACCAAAAGAGAAAATCTCAACCACAATAAAATATTCTTCGCCACAGATGAAACACAATGAGAAGATCTAAATGATCTCCTTCACTATGACCAACTAGGGTGGATAGTCTCACCATCGAAACCAATCTTAGAAATCTCTCTAGGTTTTTTCATCCCAAGAGTCCAAAAGCCACCAAGAGATCCCTCAAATCAATTTTAGGAATGACAAGTGAATAATGAGAGAGGGCACCCTCATTCATCTTTTATTTCCCGGTTCACTCTTTTTTACGCTTTTACCATTTTTTAATAAAGTAAAGTGACATTATAGTTTTAGGTTCAAGTCCATGAACCTAAAATACCTTTACTTAAAGGTGGACCTTTATAAACCATTTGATAGGGTGAGATAACTTTTCATTAGACTCATCCTTATTCATCTCGGTTTTTTTCATGGCTTTGTTAATTGGGTAATGAGTTGCGTTATCTTATTTTATTTTGCAATTATAATTAATGATGTTGCCTGTCCATATTTTTATTCTAAAAGAGGGATCATGTAGGGTCGTCCTCTCTCCCCTTGTTGTTCCTCATTGTTGCATAAGGTCTTAGTATATCTATTAAGGAGGATGTCTTGGCATGGATTCTAAACAGAGTCCTATAAAAAATCAGATAGTTAAGTTTTAGGTTCATTTGGTCTAGGGAGGTAGGAAAGAAAGTGGAGGTTCTAGCCTCTTGAAAAAAACTTGCAGTACCAAAATATCAAGGTGGATGGGGCCTTAAGAATATATTCATTTTCTCAAAGGCCCTTGTAGAAACAAATGTATGGAGACTGACACAAGGGTCTGGACTCTAGGTGCAAGTAATCAAAGATACGTATATTTCTCCTTAATCCATAGAATAATGGGTCAAGAAGTCAATTTGAGACTCTTACAATGCAACAATAATATAGAAAGAAATGGTTATGGCCTTCCCTTTGATAGGAAATTAGTTGGTTTGGAAAATTGATAGAGTAAACAAAATCCAAATTTGCTTGGACCCCTAGATTGGCGGGAATGAACCATATAGGCTCATGTACCATCTAGTTATGGATCTAAAAATTTGAGGCTACCATACTCCAAGACACGTCAAAACTTTCGACAGACTGCAACAATAGATTTCATGGGAAGCGATTAGACTACAAAAGGAGAATGCATACATATGGGAATGATATACTCAAAATTTAAGAAGTTGCTTCATAAATATAAATGATCAAGAAGATTAACTCATTTGGTCTTTGAATCCTACAAGTATTATGAGCCTAGACTAGGATACAAGGCCCTATCTCTTGAGGGTACGATAGTCACAAACCTTGGTGTTTGAGGCTTCTATGGAAATCAAAATGCCCATCCAAATCAAAACTCTTTATGTGGTTGATGTTAAACAACAAATTCTTAACATGGGGCATCCTTCAAAAAAGAAGATATGAGGGACCTAATCGATATTGTCTCTACAAAGCTAACTCATAAACAAACACTCACCTTATTATGACTTGTACCTATACCCTTGAAGTCTAGTAGGAAATAGATTTTTTTATTGGTTTTAACCATGCTTGAAAGGGGAACTCCATCAAATAATCCCTTAGGAACTGATGTATGAACAAAACCATAAAGAGGTATAAAGCTCTCCCTCTAACCATAGCAAGGGAATTTGGTTGGCTCAAAATTATAAGCTCTTTGAGGATAAGAACATTATGCCATTGAGATGTGTTATCCAAATTTTGAACATCCTCTCTGCATGCCCTCTATTTAAGGAAGGATGTATCTCAAAACACTGGACCCTAAAGAAGTCATAAGCAAAGATTTTCCTTGGTATTTTTTTTATGGAGCCTCCCAAGGATCTCGCTTGAAAGGTGGGGCGAGGGGGATTCTATATCTCTCCCCCACTCACAACATTTCTTTTAAGGATGGATTCAGAAGTGACACAAATAAATTCTATGAACTCATTGCTCTAAAATCAATATTAATACTAGGTGAGGAACAAGGCATTTCTCAAATTCAAATTTATGGAGACTTTTTGTTTATGATTCAATAGATAAAATGAGAATTTAATTTGTGCAACTTCACTTTGCAACCCCTTTTTCATGACATTCTGCTTCTGAAATGAGTCTTCTTCCACATCTATTGGATGCATGTTTATAGGGATAGGAACAATGAAACACACAGACCATCTAAGGATGGAATGGCGTTGGAAAATGAGATTTAGAAGATCACTTAAAACAACCCTGCTCACTCAGATGACTACACTTTTGTGGAAATTTTGACAATAATTATAAATGATGTTTCACTAGTACAGATCTTATTCTAGATTTGCTTGAACAAAAAAATTTGAAATTGCAAATAACAACATTTTCACTAATTATAGAACTATAAAAGCAATTTTTGAATGTTCTCTCAACCCTATATATATATATATATATATATATATATATATATATATATATATATATATATATATATATATATATATATATACTTTCTATTATTATAATATAATATTAAAAGTAATATTAATATAAATCTATTAGTTAATAAATTTAATAAAATGTTATATTAACTTTAATTATTAATTAACTATGTTCATAAATAATTTTATTTATTTTAATTAACTATGTATAAACAATTTTATAATTTTATTCATTTTAATTAACTATGTATAAAAATCATTTTATTGATTTCAATATATATGATACATAATATTTTAGGATATTCTTATTTATTATTCATAGCAACAACCGGAATAATAATATTAGTGTGTTCATATAAACATTTTTTTAACAACATATTTATATTAATATTTGTTTTAATAATATATTAAATATACACTTCTAAATTATATTTCAATACATCAATATCATATTGAAGATGAAAAAAAGACTTTTATGTCAATATATCAAAATAATAATTTAAATTAATGTGTTACTAAATCTTATAAAATATTTATTTTTAAACAAAATCACCACAATAGTACGTCAAGGTCTTTGCTATAGAACTCTTCAAAGAAGATTTACATTAATGTGTCACTAAATCTTATAAAATATTTATTTTTAAACAAAATCACCACAATACTACGTCAAGGTCCTTGCTATAGAAATCTTCAAAGAAGATCAATGGTATCATTGAGTAGGCATATGCCAAAGCAAAATATGTAACGCCCAAGGTTTTAGAACAATACCATACTAAAATTCACCTTGTAAAACAAGCTACCTACTGACTCTATCTGTTTGGTCAATTTCATGGAGAAGAATTTTGCATAAGTAGAACCAAACCTTCCATAAAGTTGATGTACGTATGAAGCTAAATTTTTAAAACAATGAGAAATAGAACTCGAGCACTTGACTATGACACATAGGCTCGAATAACTTAAGTAGAGAGCACAACATCAAATTATCTAATTTTTCAGAAATACAGAGAAATTAAAGTGACATTTTTCAATGTAGGGTAAAATAATTAAAAATATTTTACTTTAAGTTATTTAATTTCAAACCTATCAAATATTTAATATTTAAAAGTATACCAATAAACATATATACTTAGAAAAATTAACATTAAAATCTCTTTTAACTATAGGATTTACTCCTARGTTCTTTAGATGTTTAATAGATATGAAATTAAAAGTTCGTGATCTTAATTCAAAAATTATAATCATTATTTTTAAGATAATTTTTATAATATTAAATACAGAAAAAAATTAAAGTKACATTTTTCAATGTAGGGTAAAAAAATTATAAAAATATTTTACTTTAAGTTATTTAATTTCAAACCTATCAAATATTTAATATTTAAAAGTATACCAATAAACATATATACTTAGAAAAATTAACATTAAAATCTCTTTTAACTATAGGATTTACTCCTAGGTTCTTTAGATGTTTAATAGATATGAAATTAAAAGTTTGTGATCTTAATTCAAAAATTATAATCATTATTTTTAAGATAATTTTTATAATATTAAATACAGAGAAAAATTAAAGTGACATTTTTCAATGTAGGGTAAAAAAATTATAAAAATATTTTACTTTAACTTATTTAATTTCAAACCTATCAAATATTTAATATTTAAAAGTATACCAATAAACATATATACTTAAAAAAAATTAACATTAAAATCTCATTTAACTTTAGGATTTACTCCTAGGTCCTTTAGATATTTAATAGATATGAAATTAAAAGAGATCCAATTAAAAAATGGTTTGCAGTGAAAAAAAATTTAACTTAGAAAAACTTACATTAATATTTTTTTTTTTTTTTTTTTTTAATTTTAGGATTTATTCCTAGGTCTTCTAAATGTTTAATGGATATGAAATTAAAAGAGATCCAATAAAAAAAATGGTTTGAATGAAAAAAAAAAATTAACTTAAAAAATTTAACATTAAAATTTCGATTTTAACTTTAGGATTTACTTAGAGGTCCTCTATATGTTTAATAGATATGAAATTAAAAGAGATTGGTTTGCAGTGAAATCTTTTTTGACGTCTCGTTTATTTCTTGGGTCTTTTAAATACTCTTACCCTTAGTGAAATATTTCCTAGGTCCTTGAATAATCTCACCCTTAACTTTAACTTTATCTTTATTTGACTGATTTAACTCGAGTTCAAACTAGGATAGTCCTATATTCAAATTGATTAAATTAATTTTTTTATTATTTAAATTTAAATTATTAACTGTAAAATGCACAATTCAATTCAGATAACCAAAAATTTTAGTTTCAAATTAGTATATTTATTGATAATGGTCAGATTTAATCATCTTTTAATTATAAAGAAGATTTTTATGGATATTATTTAATCTGTTTAGAATATTCTTCATCATTACAAGAAATTGATGATCAACATTTTATTTTATAGGTTTTCTTGTCAAAAACATGACAGTTAATCATTACTGAAATTTATTAATGAAATTAATTTAACAAATCAAATTATTTACTACATGGATTTTAGTAGACCTGAAGTTTTTATTGGATTAATTAGGTTTTTGTTTTTAACTACGCCGGGAATTTTACCAGCCAAAAACATTTAGGCCTTTACCAGCCAACGGCTGTGTTAGTTACGTCGAAAGGCCTACACCTATTGACAATGGGCAATTTAATAGGGGTTTAGTGCTTAATAAGTTTTCTATGGACATGATTAAATATGGCTGGAATATTCTTAGTAGTCACACAAAATAAATCGCTGTGATTTCAATCATTAACTTCCTAGCTATTATAAAGACATGTTTATGTGTTTACTTTTTTACATTTACCTAATCATATTTAAAAATTATTTTGATAGCTAACTGATTGTCACTTAAGTAATTAACAAAAATTAAAATATTAACACCAGATAAATGAAACGCAACCATTTATTTGTTAATCGATAATAAAATTTAATAAATTCTTTACCAACCGATACCTTTTGGCATTCTCCAACTACAACTACTGTATTAGCGGCCGTGATAGTCTACACACAGCACTAAGTACACAACAGTAACTCTTCCCAAAAAACAATGATGACACATGTCTTCGCGAGACCTCAAAGTTTCTGCAACGGTAAATTCACTAGTGCTTATTTTAAATTCACGGGAAAAGGACGAAGAGATTACAACGAAAACAACCAGCACAAACGTGCTGCATAATTTTACCCTAATCTTCAGCAAACAGGAATTTTTTCAATGGTGTTATTCTCGCAGATCTTGCCTTAATGGCTGCCTGCCTGCGCCTGCACTAGATCCTAAACTGGTTTACGAACATGAAGCATAAGCATTCTATCTAAACCATGTATTTATCGTACTCCTCCTCGAATGACTTGATCGGCACATTTTTACCGGCGCCCATAGAAGTCTTGACATAGATCATCCCGCTCGCAGGATCATCAATTCTCATCTCGGTCAGCGCAAACCAGATGTGAAAATCCTTGGCCTTCACTCCCGTTATCTTCTTCATCTTTCCCTTCTCAACATATCCGCTGATCTCCGGGGCATAGGACGACAGGCTTCCGGTTGTTTTGTAGAGATATTCGTATTTCTTCTTGCGCTTTACCCAGACGAAGCCAGTCTCCCTCACAAACCCGCACTCCTCTACTCCCTCCAGAGGGAGTAATCCTCTCGGAAGACCCACTTCGCAAAAAAACTCCAGCGCCTTCTGCCTGCAAATCTCGCTGCCATGATAGACCTCTGCACCGGCTTTTGCATCCGTCTTAACCAATTGGGAGGACATCGTTTCAATTACAGAAATTCCTTGGAATGATTGGGCATGGGAAAAACATGGCAGTGGGAGTATTTATTGACAAGCCTGAGAGCAACTAGGCAGAGCAATCCTGCGGTCGGTGGGCGTATTGATGAGGCCCAATGGGCCAAACTTAAATATATTACCTGTTGTCCATCATGATATTTAGATCGCTGTAAATGCCGCCGAGGAGTTTCAAAATTCTTTGGTGGTCTGAGAAGTTAGCTGTCTATTTATACGAACGTGCATTCTACAGAGCTGTCGTGGAACGTTTAGGAACGTGCATTCTATAGAATTGTCGTCGAACGTTTACCTTTTCTCTTTAATGAGTTGGTGATTTTAGTTGCAGCTTTATTACTACACACAAAAAACCAGCTTGAGCAAAATCCTTCGTTAATCTAGGGCAGCGTTTTCGGAGCCGATACTGCATTAAGATTTTAATACAATGAAGAAATAAAATATAGCTATGCCAAGTATGTAAGACCTTTTTCAACCATAGTTATTATCAAATATAAACCAGTTTAGTTCTATTTTAAACTGGTTAGTTTTTTTTGACATTTGGATTGATAGAGGGATCAAATTTTTTTAGGTTTAAATTCTTTTAAATTTTCATTTCATAATTCCATATCAATTATTAATTTTTTTTATATTAATATTAATATTTTTTAATTAAAATGATTTGAAGTTTTTTATATAAATTTATCAACCCTAATTGACAACATCTTCCCATATCCAATATTAATATTTTTTAATTAAAATGATTTGAAGTTTTTTATATAAATTTATCAACCCTAATGTGACAACATCTTCCCATATCCATATCTAACTAGAAAACATCTCTTCAGCAAAAATTATTTATATATAAATGATGTGAAGTATAGAATTATTGCATTGATATTGAAGTATATGGATGGGTTTTCATATTAACAAATATCATAGGTTTGAATAGAATTATTGCATTAATATTAATATTTTTTAATTAAAATGATTTGAAGTTTTTTATATAAATTTATCAACCCTAATGTGACAACATCTTCCCATATTCAATATTAATATTAATATTTTTTAATTAAAATGATTTGAAATTTTTTATATAAATTTATCAACTCTAATGTGACAACATCTTCCCATATTCATATCTAACTAGAAAACATCTCTTCAGCAAAAATTATTTATATATAAATGATGTGAAGTATAGAATTATTGCATTGATATTGAAGTATATGGATCAGTCTTCATATTAACAAATATCATAAGTTTGTATGTAACTAAGCTCGTTCCTTACCTTCTTGTTTCAATAATCCTTTCACCCAATTTTTATTAGTGTTTGTGAAAGTATACCTAATCAAAATGCTTCTAGTTTCAATAATCCTTTCACCCAATTTTTATTAGTGTTTGTGAAAGTATACCTAATCAAAATGCTTCTAGAGATTTGAATTTATGGAAGAGACTAGCGTATGTTGGCGAGGCATTAATCCTCTTAGTTCTTGAAGCCTTGATAATTAAGGACGAGTCATTTATGATCGATATTTTCTTGTGA
This sequence comes from Picea engelmannii, assembly GCA_009831015.1. NCBI lineage: Eukaryota > Viridiplantae > Streptophyta > Pinopsida > Pinales > Pinaceae > Picea > Picea engelmannii. The sequence goes on along the minus strand of ML781193.1, from coordinate 99,865 downwards.
TCTTAGCAAATAATTTTAATTTTTGGAATACGACTATGCAAAACTAAAAATAATTAAAAATAACTTAATAAAAAAATAATAAGGCATTGATAATTAAGGACGAGTCATTTATGATAGATATTTTTTTTTGGTAATTTTAGCAAATAATTTTAATTTTTAATACAATTATGTAAAATTAAAAATAACTTAATAAAAAATAATAATGTTGACTAAATAATAATCATATATATATATAAAAGAGGAATTTAAAGTATATATATATAAAAAGAGGAATTTAAAGAAAATTTTGTTAAAAATGTAGATACCAATTTTATATATGTGTTGCAGGAAATGCCTATCCCAGTAACATTGTAGTATGGTATGGTTAAAGGTCAGTAACATTGTAGTATGGTATGGTTAAAGGTGTGTTGCGTGAGTACAACAACCTTCTAATTTTCATATCTTAACGTCTCTTCAAGACAAGAAATTGGACACCTCTCTAAATCTTCCTACCAAAACCCTCGCACTTTCTCTCTCGTGCGAATGGCTAAGTACAAGTTTTCCTCTCGCTCTCCTCGCCTTATCATTTCCAGTCCTCTCCTGATCACTTTTACCCGACGATCCAAACTTCAGCTAGTTCCCTCTTCCTGTACTGACACATGGTGTACCCATGCGCACATCCTTTCTTCCACCTCCACATTGGCGTGCCAACGATTTCTTCACCAACACATAAGCCACCTCCCTTTGAACTTGGTCGATGCACAAGCGCACCTCCACTAAACTTCACTAACACACACCTTTACCACCGACAAAGATCGCATGATCAACGTCGACACATCGGTAATGTTCACATGAGTATCTTTGCCATGCACATGCATTTCCCAGGGTAAATTCCTTTCAGTTTCGTCGATGCATCGCATATCGACAATGTCTCTCCCTTTGGATTTGATACACTGCATATCAGCGAGACTCGTTTCTCCCTCGTTGATGCAGTGCTTGTTCATAAATTTTCTTCTCCCATCATTGATGCATTAGTGGAAGGATGTCGACCCCTCGTCGTCACCAAGCACATTGACAATGATCTTCCTCCTCTCGCCCATGTTGACCTCGTTAGCAAGGGCCAACTTCATCTTCAGACCTGTTTTCATCCTCCTCGCAACTCGGATCCTTCTCACTTCGCTCATCAACCAATCTCCTTGCATTCTCAGTGACTAAACTCTCCACTCCTATCTAGACAGTTGGTCACTGATCACCTATCTCACTTGATCCACTTCATATTGCAATCGTAATTAAGTTTGTGATGTCCACAGTGTCTTTCTTTGCACGCATGGTACGAGCTTGTTTATTTTGTGTTTCCTGAAGTTATGACTAAATATTGATTGTAAAAGTGTCGCTTAGCATCAGATGAGTTAATCATAACATATATAGGTCTTGTGTTGGCTATGAAATGCATGATAAAGGAAAATCGGTCACCTCGGCTTTGAAACCGTGTTAAGCGTCTCAAACATCAATTGATTGTTTTGGCGGATTTATAACTTTGTGTTACTGATTCATTACCTCAATGTCAATGAACGATCTAAAATCCTATATATGACAAATGGAAGAAGAACTGACGAAATTTAATCTGGATAAAGCATCAACAAACACAACTCAATTTTTTCAAGATCCGTCAAAATAAGACAATCATACTATCTCTGCCATTATGATTCCAACACAACTCATGAAATCGAAATACGATGCCCAGAAGTGTCAAAACCGTACCAGGGATTTCTCGCCTAAACCAACCTGTTAATCCCCTAAACCAACTATCCTTGTTAGCCGTTATGATTTAAAAGTTCCTCCAATGACGTTAGCAAGAGGTTTATGAAGTGGGCCTCCACACATCAGTTCTTTGGGTAGAAAAAAAGGGTTTGTGTTTTTTGCTGGTTAGGTTAAAGTTGATTTTTAAAATTTGAATAATTTTTATTTAATTCAAATTTAAATTATTTTAATTTAAAATAATTTTTTTAATAAAAACTAAAAGGAATTTTAAATTTGCATGCACGCCCTCACAGATTTGAAACCCATTGTGCATGTTCCAAAAAATGCAAATACACGATCATCCAACAAACCAACTCTCCATCGGAAGGATTGATAACAAGTTCTCTGTACCCCATCGGAGAAGATAAGGCGAAGTGCTCCGAATAAGATCAACGAAGTTGAAAAGAAGTCTTCCGACTCATCGGCGAAGTTAACTTCAATTGCCCTGAAGCAAGCGGCAAAGTTAATGTTAAGTGCTCTGATGTACATCAGAGTACTTAAGACCAATACCTCCGATGAGATTGGCGACCATGAGGGCAATTCTGTCGATGAGACCAGCGGAGGAAATGATAGAAAATACTGCCAAATGTTCAAGGAAGACCTGCATACAATGCCAGTGACCTTAGCACAGATTTCAGTGGCACCATCGAAAAAACACCCACGAAAACTTTAAAACACCCACGGAATTTGGTAAGATGCCCACAAAATCTTTAAAATGCCCATGAAATCTGAGAAAACGCCCACGAAATTGTCCAAAACCCCACGAAATCGGAGAAAAAATGTCCAAAACGCCCACGAAATTGTCCAAAACGCCCACGAAATTTGAAAGAATTCCTACGACAAAGTAAATCCAATGAAGAAATGTCGAATAAACATCTGCATATGGAGAAGTCGCCGCCCTCCACTTCAAAGGGAGTCAATGGACGCTTGTCGATCCCATGAACATCTGCCGGGCGGTGTGCCCTCGGAGACTCACGGAATGCCAACACTTTAAACAAGACAAATTACGCCGAGGATGTGGAGGACACCAATAAAGATAGCGAAGAATCAGATGTGAGTGATTTGGATGGAGATGACACATCCTGGATCTCATGGTTCTGTAATTTAAGAGGCAATAATTTTGTTTTGTGTGTGAAGTTAATGATGAGTACATTCAGGATGATTTCAATCTCTGTGGGCTCAGTAGCCAAGTTCCATACTATGATGAATGAGTTGATGGAGTCGGCTGCCGAAATGTAGTATGGATTGATCCATGTCTGTTATATTTTAACAATCAAAGGGATGAATGCCATGCTAGAGAAATACAAGAATACTGATTTTGGAAGATGCCCAAGAGTTTACTGTTCAGGGCTACCATGTCTCCCAGTTGGCCAGTCTGACAGCACAGTGAAGATTTACTGTCAAAAGTGTGAAGATGTTTACTACCCAAGATCGAAGTACCAAGGCGATACCGATAGAACATATTGAATAGCTGTGCATACATTACATGTGTTTTGATTTCGAGATGGAACGACATGCAAACAAAATGTTTACGGTTAAAAGCATTAGAGAGTTAAACGTGCAGAGATGACTTTCGTTTTTCTCAAGTATAATCGAGATCAAATTGGTTTATCACTTTCACATAACGACACGTTAGCCTGGCACATAGTATTCACAAGCAAGGCCGAGGGTTTTGGTTAGTTGTTATCTTGACGCACAAGTAGTCATTTTTTCTTATAGGCTATTGATGCGTCATTTTCACCTTACCTCTGGAACGCCTGGGTCAAATCTCTTTGAAGGAGCCAATTTTATTAAAGAGGAATGAGTTTTGGGAGTACCCACTGAGTTTCATACCAGATTGGGTGCATTTTTTGAATTTGGGCAGCACAAATACCTTGCTAGTTGAATCTTTCATTTGGTCGGATGAGCACATGTT
>ML781193.1:83300-96121 GCA_009831015.1 Picea engelmannii | reverse complement strand
CTAGAAAACATCTCTTCAGCAAAAATTATTTATATATAAATGATGTGAAGTATAGAATTATTGCATTGATATTGAAGTATATGGATCAGTCTTCATATTAACAAATATCATAAGTTTGTATGTAACTAAGCTCGTTCCTTACCTTCTTGTTTCAATAATCCTTTCACCCAATTTTTATTAGTGTTTGTGAAAGTATACCTAATCAAAATGCTTCTAGTTTCAATAATCCTTTCACCCAATTTTTATTAGTGTTTGTGAAAGTATACCTAATCAAAATGCTTCTAGAGATTTGAATTTATGGAAGAGACTAGCGTATGTTGGCGAGGCATTAATCCTCTTAGTTCTTGAAGCCTTGATAATTAAGGACGAGTCATTTATGATCGATATTTTCTTGTGATCTTAGCAAATAATTTTAATTTTTGGAATACGACTATGCAAAACTAAAAATAATTAAAAATAACTTAATAAAAAAATAATAAGGCATTGATAATTAAGGACGAGTCATTTATGATAGATATTTTTTTTTGGTAATTTTAGCAAATAATTTTAATTTTTAATACAATTATGTAAAATTAAAAATAACTTAATAAAAAATAATAATGTTGACTAAATAATAATCATATATATATATAAAAGAGGAATTTAAAGTATATATATATAAAAAGAGGAATTTAAAGAAAATTTTGTTAAAAATGTAGATACCAATTTTATATATGTGTTGCAGGAAATGCCTATCCCAGTAACATTGTAGTATGGTATGGTTAAAGGTCAGTAACATTGTAGTATGGTATGGTTAAAGGTGTGTTGCGTGAGTACAACAACCTTCTAATTTTCATATCTTAACGTCTCTTCAAGACAAGAAATTGGACACCTCTCTAAATCTTCCTACCAAAACCCTCGCACTTTCTCTCTCGTGCGAATGGCTAAGTACAAGTTTTCCTCTCGCTCTCCTCGCCTTATCATTTCCAGTCCTCTCCTGATCACTTTTACCCGACGATCCAAACTTCAGCTAGTTCCCTCTTCCTGTACTGACACATGGTGTACCCATGCGCACATCCTTTCTTCCACCTCCACATTGGCGTGCCAACGATTTCTTCACCAACACATAAGCCACCTCCCTTTGAACTTGGTCGATGCACAAGCGCACCTCCACTAAACTTCACTAACACACACCTTTACCACCGACAAAGATCGCATGATCAACGTCGACACATCGGTAATGTTCACATGAGTATCTTTGCCATGCACATGCATTTCCCAGGGTAAATTCCTTTCAGTTTCGTCGATGCATCGCATATCGACAATGTCTCTCCCTTTGGATTTGATACACTGCATATCAGCGAGACTCGTTTCTCCCTCGTTGATGCAGTGCTTGTTCATAAATTTTCTTCTCCCATCATTGATGCATTAGTGGAAGGATGTCGACCCCTCGTCGTCACCAAGCACATTGACAATGATCTTCCTCCTCTCGCCCATGTTGACCTCGTTAGCAAGGGCCAACTTCATCTTCAGACCTGTTTTCATCCTCCTCGCAACTCGGATCCTTCTCACTTCGCTCATCAACCAATCTCCTTGCATTCTCAGTGACTAAACTCTCCACTCCTATCTAGACAGTTGGTCACTGATCACCTATCTCACTTGATCCACTTCATATTGCAATCGTAATTAAGTTTGTGATGTCCACAGTGTCTTTCTTTGCACGCATGGTACGAGCTTGTTTATTTTGTGTTTCCTGAAGTTATGACTAAATATTGATTGTAAAAGTGTCGCTTAGCATCAGATGAGTTAATCATAACATATATAGGTCTTGTGTTGGCTATGAAATGCATGATAAAGGAAAATCGGTCACCTCGGCTTTGAAACCGTGTTAAGCGTCTCAAACATCAATTGATTGTTTTGGCGGATTTATAACTTTGTGTTACTGATTCATTACCTCAATGTCAATGAACGATCTAAAATCCTATATATGACAAATGGAAGAAGAACTGACGAAATTTAATCTGGATAAAGCATCAACAAACACAACTCAATTTTTTCAAGATCCGTCAAAATAAGACAATCATACTATCTCTGCCATTATGATTCCAACACAACTCATGAAATCGAAATACGATGCCCAGAAGTGTCAAAACCGTACCAGGGATTTCTCGCCTAAACCAACCTGTTAATCCCCTAAACCAACTATCCTTGTTAGCCGTTATGATTTAAAAGTTCCTCCAATGACGTTAGCAAGAGGTTTATGAAGTGGGCCTCCACACATCAGTTCTTTGGGTAGAAAAAAAGGGTTTGTGTTTTTTGCTGGTTAGGTTAAAGTTGATTTTTAAAATTTGAATAATTTTTATTTAATTCAAATTTAAATTATTTTAATTTAAAATAATTTTTTTAATAAAAACTAAAAGGAATTTTAAATTTGCATGCACGCCCTCACAGATTTGAAACCCATTGTGCATGTTCCAAAAAATGCAAATACACGATCATCCAACAAACCAACTCTCCATCGGAAGGATTGATAACAAGTTCTCTGTACCCCATCGGAGAAGATAAGGCGAAGTGCTCCGAATAAGATCAACGAAGTTGAAAAGAAGTCTTCCGACTCATCGGCGAAGTTAACTTCAATTGCCCTGAAGCAAGCGGCAAAGTTAATGTTAAGTGCTCTGATGTACATCAGAGTACTTAAGACCAATACCTCCGATGAGATTGGCGACCATGAGGGCAATTCTGTCGATGAGACCAGCGGAGGAAATGATAGAAAATACTGCCAAATGTTCAAGGAAGACCTGCATACAATGCCAGTGACCTTAGCACAGATTTCAGTGGCACCATCGAAAAAACACCCACGAAAACTTTAAAACACCCACGGAATTTGGTAAGATGCCCACAAAATCTTTAAAATGCCCATGAAATCTGAGAAAACGCCCACGAAATTGTCCAAAACCCCACGAAATCGGAGAAAAAATGTCCAAAACGCCCACGAAATTGTCCAAAACGCCCACGAAATTTGAAAGAATTCCTACGACAAAGTAAATCCAATGAAGAAATGTCGAATAAACATCTGCATATGGAGAAGTCGCCGCCCTCCACTTCAAAGGGAGTCAATGGACGCTTGTCGATCCCATGAACATCTGCCGGGCGGTGTGCCCTCGGAGACTCACGGAATGCCAACACTTTAAACAAGACAAATTACGCCGAGGATGTGGAGGACACCAATAAAGATAGCGAAGAATCAGATGTGAGTGATTTGGATGGAGATGACACATCCTGGATCTCATGGTTCTGTAATTTAAGAGGCAATAATTTTGTTTTGTGTGTGAAGTTAATGATGAGTACATTCAGGATGATTTCAATCTCTGTGGGCTCAGTAGCCAAGTTCCATACTATGATGAATGAGTTGATGGAGTCGGCTGCCGAAATGTAGTATGGATTGATCCATGTCTGTTATATTTTAACAATCAAAGGGATGAATGCCATGCTAGAGAAATACAAGAATACTGATTTTGGAAGATGCCCAAGAGTTTACTGTTCAGGGCTACCATGTCTCCCAGTTGGCCAGTCTGACAGCACAGTGAAGATTTACTGTCAAAAGTGTGAAGATGTTTACTACCCAAGATCGAAGTACCAAGGCGATACCGATAGAACATATTGAATAGCTGTGCATACATTACATGTGTTTTGATTTCGAGATGGAACGACATGCAAACAAAATGTTTACGGTTAAAAGCATTAGAGAGTTAAACGTGCAGAGATGACTTTCGTTTTTCTCAAGTATAATCGAGATCAAATTGGTTTATCACTTTCACATAACGACACGTTAGCCTGGCACATAGTATTCACAAGCAAGGCCGAGGGTTTTGGTTAGTTGTTATCTTGACGCACAAGTAGTCATTTTTTCTTATAGGCTATTGATGCGTCATTTTCACCTTACCTCTGGAACGCCTGGGTCAAATCTCTTTGAAGGAGCCAATTTTATTAAAGAGGAATGAGTTTTGGGAGTACCCACTGAGTTTCATACCAGATTGGGTGCATTTTTTGAATTTGGGCAGCACAAATACCTTGCTAGTTGAATCTTTCATTTGGTCGGATGAGCACATGTTGTAGAGTCGAACTCTTTCATATTGTGACCGAGTTTATCATGCTGGGCCATTACCTCTGTGGGTCGAATAGTAGTCATGGGAATGAGGAACCAAGTCATTGGATAAGTTGTGGCAGGAAGGAGTCGAGGGGTTGTGACAGGGGACATATCTCCTGAAGGGGAAGTCGCCAGATCATCTACATTTGTTGTTACCACTAATAAGAAGAAATTCTTTGTTGTAAACAAGGATATTGGGCAAGCAGTAGCCATCTACAGGCAGTGCTATCACTGTATTTACCAAGCAATTTACAACAATAAATATATCAGGTTCCAAGTCGCTAATGTTGTTTTATTTTGTGAGTTTTATTGTTCTCAGCTGATATAAACTTGTTATTATCATAGTTGTTTGAGTTTTCATTTGGTATTCATTATATGTAACAGTAGAAGTATATATCAGGTTCCAAGTCGCTAATGTTGTTTTATTTTGTGAGTTTTATTGTTCTCAGCTGATATAAACTTGTTATTATCATAGTTGTTTGAGTTTCCATTTGGTATTCATTATATGTAACAGTAGAAGTAGAAGTACTTTGAATTTGGTGTTGGAATATCCATTTGCACACTAATTTATAAATTGTCTACACTGCATAAACCAATAAAAACACAAAAGCGTTTAGCCGGAATATTACAGTGGTATTAGATACCACTGCCTCAATCCTGCCAGCCTGAGGGGATTTAAAAATTCATGAATCAAGGAGATGGAGAAGGGTATATCACCTACAGAAATAGGAGGCTGTGAGGAGGCTGTGAGGGGAAGAAAATATTTTTAACCAGGAAGAGGTAGTAGAAGAAAACCAACTAGAGGCAGAACAAGAAGAAGTAGCTATGGGGGATTAGAAGGAAGACAAGGATTTTCAAATTTTAGAGGGTATACAAAATGGACAATAAAAAATAGCACAACTATTGGCACAGTTCATTGCTGCCAACCATGAAAACCAAAACCATGGGGGTAATAATGGTAATGGAAGCACTAATGGACACCATGGGCACAAAAATGGTGGAGGGGGTCCCAACTAGAATAATGGAAACCATGAAGAGAGTAGAAACAACCATATTCCTACGCAATTTGGTACTAGAACCATAAGAAGAATCATTTCTGGGTTGCTTTTACCTCAGTTCACTAGGAATCAACAAGCAAGGAATCAAGGACAACAAGGTTAGGGTGAGACCTTTGATGATTACTAGAGGGAGTACCAGGCTAGGGGCAAGGATTTTCAGGCTGCCATGTCCCTACAAGACTATTGCAATATCAAATATAGAAACATGCCAAGGGAGGTCAACAGGGGTCAACAAAATGTTGATCTCACGAGGAAGATTGGGAAGCTCACCATCCCCTCTTTTGATGGTTCGAGCAAATACAAAGCTAGAACATGGGTTCAAAATTTGGACACCTACTTCCAGCTTAACACCATGTCGAAGGCAGAAACAATTAAATTCGCTACCCTACATTTAGACGGAGAGGCATACAAGTTGTGGTACCATGGATAGGTCGCTCTGGGACATGCTATCATTACCTCTTATTTGGACTTCACATAGAGGTTGATGGAGATGTTTGACATGAAAGATTCAGAGCTACATTTCAGAGAGCTGGCACAACTCAAACAGGTTGGGACACCGGATGCTTACATCACCTTTAAGAGGATTGTTGTCATAGTTACCAACATATATGAGTAGAGATTGGTGATATTGTTCACAGAGGGTTTATCCAAGCCATTATGTGGTTGGGTGAAGGATTTCAAACTGGAGACGCTACACGATGTTATTATCCAAACACGGGACATGGAGGATGCGGTCCGAAAGAAAAAAAAAATCTCCAAACCATTCATTCCCCAAAAGAACAAAGATAAGAATCCCTTTCAGAAAGAAGGAACGGGTAAGGAGAAGATAGATGAGGAAAATTGTAATGAGTCAAGGAAGAAAAATCTTTTCTTCAACTGCAATGACCCATGGGAACCTGGGCACAAATGTATGGGCAAGGGAAAACCACATTACATAGAAGTTATTTCAACTAATGTGGAGGAGGAAGTAGAGAAGGTGCAGGATGGTGAGAAGGACAAATCAACTGAAGAGCAACCACATGAGGAGGCCATGAGTGGAGCTATCGACACTCTATTGAGTGTCCCCAGATTTCACACCTTCAGGATCAGGGATGTTATACAAGGCCAACAAGTCACCGTATTGATTGATGGTGGGGAAACCCACCACTTTCTTGACTCAACCTTGATGGCTAAGAGGGGGATTCCTACAATGGATTTTTAGGGATTTTATGTGGTAGCAGTTGGGGGACGTGTTATTCCATGCAAACAGGATATCTCATAGTTATGCTTGACATTGGGAAACTATACAGTCACTGATGATTTTTATGCAGTTGAGTTGCAAGACACCAATGTCATATTGGGGGTCCAGTCACTTGTTTCCATAGGGAGACATTCTGTCGACTAATAGGCCATGGAGAAGGAATTTAAAGCAGCAGATGGTAGGAAGGTGGTCTTGAGAGGCATGTCAAATGATGCTCCTAGGATTGACTCAGCCAAATGGATGGAGGGGATATTCTGACATGGGGATGTTTCTTATGGAGTAAAGTGTATGGTCACTACTGAGAAACCTTATGGTAGCGGCCATTACTATTAGGTCGACATCCAGATGTTTTTGAGTAAACATGGTCGAGTCTTCTAGAAGATACCTCTAGGGAGACCACCCAATAGGGGATCTGAGCACACTATTGAGTTGGAGGAGGGATCCAAACCAATGGTCACCACTCCCTACAGACATCCTAATAAATTCAACGATGAGATTGAAAAGATAATTAAGGAGTTGTTGGATATGAGACATATTAGGTCGAGTTCGAGTCCATTCCCTTCTTTTGTAGTGTTGATGAAGAAGAAGGATGACATAATGCGAGTGTGCATTGATTACAAGGCATTGAATAAGAAGACGATAAAAAATAGGTACTCAATTGTCAGGATCAATGAGTTTTTGGATGAGTTACACGGGAAGATAACATAGATGCCGACTTAACGAGAACTGTAACCTCAAAATGAGAATTCTAGCCCTTAAAACCCATATTTTTGCATAAAATACATGAAAATCAACTCCCAAATCAATAAGTTGTGCTACAGGTAGCACCGTTTTTTCTAACGGGATTAAAATTACAACATTTTTGAAGCATGGCTTTCAAAACTCATATAGTTGCTCATAAAAACCTTAAAATCAACACCTAAATCAAAAAGTGATGTTATGGTGTAGACCCCCCTACTCTCCCTCGAGGCTGCACGACCTCTCGGTCAAGGATCTTAATCTCTTTGAGCTAGATTAGCTCCTTGAGACCTTGTTGGTCTCAAACTAAATCGAACACAGGCCTTGTTATCACCCAAGGAACAGGTCATATGGTACTCACCTTGCTCCGGTCTAGTCGTCTTTCATCATCCCTCTAGTTTTCACGGTCATGATCCGGTCGTTATTGATTTGTTCATCAATCGATGGTTCACAGTGATTGCGGGGCACCAACATGATCGCTCTTTATCGGAGGGCTCAATCTCCACAATCAGAAAAGTACTCACCCAACTCGATCTAATCGTGGTCGCTGATCCCCCATCCCGACGAGATCAATGATGTTGGTGAATTGCGGGCCGTGAGCTAGCATGCCCACTAATTTCACCTCCATGCTCCGCAATGATTCCCCACCATCTATATTTGTTCACAAATCAACGGATACCCGCGGGCCCTGTTTTCTTAGCACTTTTACCAAATCTTAACACCAACAGGCGCTAGCTCCTTTCGCTAAACCTTCTTTGCATGTGGCCTCGGGTTGTGACTCGAGGCTTAATCTCCTGGCGCTTCGTCAACTTCCTTCCAGAGTGTTAGACCTTTGAACTTCTTGATCTCTCGCCGCATGTTCTTCGCAACAGACGATTGCGATCTACTTCAACCTTCGGGACTTCGAGAGTTTTTCACACTCCACATCTGAAATCTTCTAAAGTGACTTTCCCTGAAGTGTCAAATCTTTTGACACGTACCTCCTGGCGACTAACAACCATGATCTATTTCGGTCTTCGACTCTTCAGCAATTTCTCTCTCTCATTGTCTACAAAACTTCTTAAGTGCTTCCTCTCTTACGCCACCTGTCCCTCTGGATGATGGACGGTCCCTAACCTCTTCGAGACTTCGTTAATTATGGCGTAAGATCTATGTCATCTTCCCTATAAGGATATAGGTCTAAAATGTTAAATATGGGTGATATTCCCACATCCTCTAGTATCTCTAACTCATAGGCATTGGTACCAAACTTTCTTAGGATCTTGCATGGTCTAATATTCTTCAACTTCAGCTTGTTATATGTTTCTCTTGGGAACCTTTCCTTCCTCAATTGTGCTAAAACTTGATCTCCCACCTCAAATTGAATTTCTGTTATGTGTTGATCAACTCTTCGTTTATACTCTGCATTGTTTTTCTGCAACTGCTCCTTGATCCGATTATGAAGCTTCTGCATTTCTGCAGTGAATTCTTCTGCTCCAACACTTCTAAATTCACTCTGCTCCAGATCTCTCAATTCTGACACTCCTCTTGGATTCATTCCATACACTATCTAAAATGGGATTTTTCCTGTACTTCTATTTTGTGAGTCATTATATGCAAACTCTGTTTGTGGTATAATTTGATCCCACTGGCTATGATGTTCATTGACCAAACTCCTCAAAAAATATCCTAAACTCCTATTCACCACCTCAGTTTGTTCATCTGTATGAAGGTGATATGTTGAACTAAAAGACAGTTTTGTCCCCAGCTTCTTCCATAATTTTCTCCAGAAATGACCAACAAATTTAGTGTCTCTGTCTGAGACAATACTCTTGGAAAATCTATGAAGTCTCACAACTTCCTTGAAAAACAAATTTGCAACATGTGTTGCATCACTAGTTTTTTGGCATGGGATAAAGTGTTCCATATTCGAAAATCTATCAACTACCAATAATATGGAATCACTTCATCTTTGTTTTTGTGGAAATCCCAACACAAAATCCATGCTTATTGCATTACAAGGCCTATCTGGAATAGGTAATGGATGATACAATCCAATGGTTTGTTTCTCTCCTTTTGCATACTCGAAAATCTTACATTTGTTCACAAATTTCTTCACCTCTTCTCTCATACCTGGCCAATAGTATGTGTTTAACAACACATGTATTCCAACAGAGGATGAACACCTTCAATAACCACTCACATAACCAGATCAAAGATCAACACACCAATGTTTTCACGTGGTAAAACCCCTACGGGGAAACACCCACGGCCCCATCCAACGCAACCACTTGGAGCAATTTATTAATGCAAAGAAAAAGATTACAGAGAGATTTTACAAGAGAGTTTCTCACAATCGATCATCGACAAATGACCCTCTAGGATCTTTAAATAGAGATCATGGACCAATCGGGTGTTAAGCCACATATCAATGGTCATTAAGATCGAGGAGAGTATGAACCGTTGGATCACTCTATGTCGGGAACATATTGTGACCGATGGATTTCCTAACTACAAATGCATACTAATGCATACTAAAGAAACACACTAATAAACACACTTTTACCTAACGACACACTAGACCAAGTAGATCTTAACTAACTCCTAAGTGTCTAAATATCCTAACATCCCCCCTTAAGAACAAATTGGGATAGGATTGAAGGATTTACAATGTTGACACAATAGGAGAAGGAAGGAGGAATTAGAGCCTATCCCCCATTAATGACAACTTCATGAACTCCTAACATAGATCAAATTTTGGAAAACTTCGCTTTTGTAAGAGACTTTGTGAAATGTCTACAACTTGATCTTCTGTAGGAAAAAAGAGCACATCCATAACTTGATCATGAATGGGCTTTCTGATGAAGTGCATGTGTATCTCAATGTACTTGTTGCGTTGATGTTGAACTGGTTCTTTGGCGAGCTTGATGGAACTCTGATTGTCGCACCAAAGGCTGATTGGATGTTGGTGCTCGAATCCAAATTCTAAAAGGATCTATCGAATCCACAAGGCTTCCTGAATTGCATTTACCGTTGCTCGGTACTCTGCTTCTGCTGAAGAAAGTGCAATAGCCTGTTGTTTCTTATAGGCCCAAGTGACAGGTCCTGAACCAAGGCTAAAAATATAACCTGCAGTAGACTTCCGATCATCAGGGTTGGCGACCCAATCTGAATCGGTGAAACCAACCAATAAAGGAGTCCTCTGTGAACTGTAATGTATCCCGAACTGAATTGTACCAAGGGCATAGCGAAGTATCCTTTTAGATACTTTCCAATGGATTTCATGGGGTGTTTCCATATATCGGGCAACAAGACCAACAACAAAGGAAAGATTAGGACGGGTATGAGTCAAGTATAAGAGGCTACCAACTATCTGACGGTACAAGGTGGCATCAACTTCAGGAGAAGTACAAGTGGAAGTAAGCTTGACTCCAAACTGGAAGGGAGAAGGGTTTGGTTTACAATCATCCATGTGAAAGCGACGAAAATGGTCGCAAGCATACTTAGACTGGGAAAGAAAAATTCCTTCATTGGTTTGCAAAACTTGGAGGCCAAGGAAATAGTGCAAAAAACCTAAGTATGTCATTTCAAATTTTTTCTTAAGGCTGGTTTTCACATGGTTTAAAAGTTTTGAGTCACTACCAGTAAGGATAAGGTCATCAACATAAAGGACAAGGATTATGAGATCGATTCCTACTTTCTTGGTATAAACATTACGATCATAATGTCATCTAGAGAATCTGGTGTCAATAAGAAAGTTGTCCATTTTGGCATACCAAGCTCGGGGATCTTGCTTAAGAACATAAAGATATTTCTTAAGGTGAAAAATAAGGCTAGAGTCATTCTAGACATAGCCAGGAGGTTGTTCCATGTAGATTTCTTCTTTCAAATTGCCATGCAAGAAGGCGGATTTAACATCCATCTGATGGACCTCCCATTTATGTGAGGCAGCAAGGGAAAGAACAAGGCGGATGCAATTCATTTTGGCTACAGGGGAAAAGGTTTCATTATAGTCAATTCCTTCAACTTGGGAGAATCCTTTGGCAACTAATCAAGCCTTGTGTCTTTCAACACTTCCATCTTATGCATACTTAGTTCTGTAGACCCATTTAGATCTGACAAGTTTCTTCCTTTTGGAAGAGGTACAAGATCCCAAGTATCATTTTCCATTAAAGAACGATACTCTTCATTCATTGTTGTATCCCAATCTAGATGACCTGAAGCTTTTGCAAACGTCACTGGATCACGAGTTTCTGAAACTTGAGCCAAAAGAGAAGAGGCTCACTGGAAATGTGAACGTGTCTGACGTTAATCTGAAGGATCATCGACAAGATCACCAACTGCTTCTCGTGTTGAATAGGCCCATCTAGGAAGTGGTGGAACTAGTGTTGGTTTAGGTTCAAAGGACTCATCTCAAGGAGCGTGAGTAGGTGGAGGTGGATTTTCATCCTCACTATCATCATCTGAAGAAGAAACTAGATCAGAAGAAGGCACAAACGTCGAAGATGGATTAAATTCCGAAGAAGGCACAACCGTCGAATTAGGCTCGCAGGCCAAAGAAGGCACAAACACCGAATTAGGCTTGCAGGCCAAGAGATTTTCATCAAATTTAACATCTCTTCTAATAATAATTTCATTACAATGTGATTGAAGAAGCCTGTAACCTTTGACATCTTTAGAATAACCAACAAATATACACTTCTCACTTTTAGGATGCAATGCTTTCCTT
Organism: Picea engelmannii; assembly: GCA_009831015.1. Classification (NCBI taxonomy): domain Eukaryota; kingdom Viridiplantae; phylum Streptophyta; class Pinopsida; order Pinales; family Pinaceae; genus Picea; species Picea engelmannii. The sequence goes on along the minus strand of ML781193.1, from coordinate 84,251 downwards.
TTCTCATCGGGAATGTGAGCCCATGCTATACTGCCAAATACACAGAAGTGACTTACATCTGGTTTAATTTTAGTCCAAGCTTCTTTTGGTGTTATATTTTTAAGATCCTTTGTGGGAGTGCGATTTACTATGTAATTTGCACAGTTGATGGCTTCCGCCCAATACTTTACACTTAATCCCTTAGATTGGATCATACAATTAGCCATTTCTTTTAATGTGCGGTTCTTTCTCTCAACAACACCATTTTGTTGTGGTGTATATGGAATAGTGTGTTGCATTTGGATTCCCTGTGTAGTGCAGTAATTTGTAAAATTATTGTTCACATATTCACCTCCATTATCTGTTCTTAACCTTTGAATTTGATGTCTAGATTGCTTTTCTACAAGGGCCTTGTAGGCCAAACACTTGTCAAAAACTTCGCTCTTAAGTTTTAAGAAGTAAACCCAAGTACGTCTGGAAAAGTCATCAATGAAAGTTAAGAAATACTTGCACCCAGAAAAAGAAGTAGAAGAAAGTGGACCACACAAATCACTGTGAACAAGTTGCAAAGGACCTGAGGCATGCCAAGAGGCACGTTTTTCAAAACTATCCCGATGATGTTTGTCAAGAACACAACCAACACAAACACCATCTCTGCATGAAACAAGAGGAATACCAGTCACCATCTATTGATTACATAGTTGTTGCAATGAGCGATAGTTTAGATGACCAAACTGCTCATGCCAAAGTTTGATCAAGTCATCGCTATGAGCAACAAAAGCTGATGAAAAAGATGATGACCCAATGTTGTCAAACTTGTACAACTTGATAATATCATCAACAATTCCAGTTGCAAGAACATGATTAGGATCTTTTAGATCCTTGATTACAACTTGGTGAGGTGAAAACTCTACAGTTTTACCTTCACCTGAATGAGTGATTTGATATACTGATAGAAGGTTACAAGAAAGA
>ML781193.1:52100-77575 GCA_009831015.1 Picea engelmannii | reverse complement strand
GGCGGAGAGAAAGGAAAGAATGGAAAGCTCTGAAAAGCGGTCAGACGAGATTCAAAAAAGGGTTACAGAAATACTGAGGACAGGCGAGTGTTGCATAGTCAAATTTTATGTATCGAAATTTGTGAGTGCAAAATGTGTAAAACGGAAAAAAAGATGATGGGGCAGTTCAGTAGCCGGTTTGTATATTTGCGGAATTCCGACAAACTGGCTAAGTATGGAATAGGAAAATTGCTAATTGCATGCGTAGAAATAAGATCTTATATATAATTGGAAATTGCTAATTGCAAAGGGACACGGGCATAGGAAACAACGACTACGAACTGAATATTTCTTCAACTCTCCAAACCGACAATATGCCAAACAAATTCAAAGAAAAGGCGAAGTATGGAAAGCGGATAGACGGGTTCAAAATGGGGTGACAATAGTTCCAGAAAAGATGCCAGAGCCTGACGGTTAAATTGTATATCTCGCAATTTTTCAGTGCAATATGTATACCAAAGAAAAGTGCATGACAGGTGGATCGTAATACGAAAGAGGGTATGAACTAATTCCAATTGCAAATTTTTATATCGCGGAAGTGACGCTACTGTTCACAGGCCATGGAACAAAAGAAGTCCAATCTAGAGCCCGCCTACCGGGAATTCATGGTCGGAGAAGTTTCTGGGTATGGAATGGCGAAGCGGTCGATCGGTGTAGTGATAAAAGAGAATGAGTGAAAGTGTGAACCCGCAACCCCATCCACGTGTGCAGACGTACATTTTCAAAAAAATGAATAAGTGAGGAAGAAGATAAAGTTCAAGGAAAAGAGAAACAAAACAAAATTGCGAAGTTGGGGGGAACAGAAAACAGCGACCAAGAATGTGATCTCCGAGGTTACTTGGTTCTTGCTTGTATGCTTCGTTTGTCAATTTATATATCACGAAACTGTGAGGCATTTGATTAGCCATCCAGCCCGCAAGTGCGGCTGTCAATTTATATAGTGCGGAACTATGGGTATTTTTTGCAGGATAGGGAACTATAGAGGAAATGTTTTTCCCTTGTTGACCCCTGACCAAGTTTTGGGAGTTTCTTGTTCATGTTGACCTATTTTGGGACTTTGACAACCTATTGAAGGAGGAGTGCATGACAAAGCAAAGATCACGGGATATCGCCCCCCTTTTGGGCTCCTTTTTGGGTTTTTGGGAATATGTAACGGGAATGGGATGTCAGCCCATGGGTTTACCCACATTTAGGCCTATTTTGTATGTATAAATAGAAGGATAGGCAATGTAAGAAAGAAGAGAATAGTGCATATATGTGATGTGAATGTATGCTAAGTGAGAGTAGATTTTGTAAGTGATTTGTGCATGAATGTAAGAGACTTGCAGGGCTAAGTGCAGGTCCTTGTAGCAGATTGTGAAGGGCTTAATGTTGTAACGCAAGGAAGAAGGATCTAGCGAGCTGCGCAGATCTTCTATCCTGTGTGGAGTAAGGGTTTTGAAGGCTTTGTGCTTGCAACCGATTGACTAAATACAATAAAGAAGAAGAGTTGGTGGACATAGCCCCAGGGTGGGGGTGAACCACGTACACATTGTGTTATGTTCTTTGTGCTTTGTCTTGATGTGTTCACATGTTATTTTCTAAGTGCTTTGATATATTTAGATAGATCTACTTCTTCTTTGTGCTTATGATATGTGATAATATTAGATCTGATCAAGATAGTCATGCTTAGTGCTTGATATGTTCATTCTGATCCATTTATATGCTAAGTGCTTAAATATTGTAGATTACTGTGAATGATGTGAAGTTCTGTTTTATCAACGAAGTGAATAGTGATTTCATATTGAGGGACTGATGGTACTAAGAGTTGTATTAAATTCTATAATCACAGATCTATGTCCCATCTAAGGTTGCAGACACCCAAGTCTTGCAACCACCCCTGCCTCTACCTCGAGTGAGACTTCATCTGCTTCGCAGGTGTTGCCGAAAGGGCCGGTAGTTAGGGATTTGTTGGTGCGTTTTTGTAGCGTTGAACCCTGGGTTTGCCCCTGTGCCAACAAATGGTTCCGTTGCTGGGACCTGAAACTATGATTGTTGGGAACTAAGGAAGAAGAAGATTTGTGCAAAGATTTGACCTGGGATTGTGAAAGCTCGGTGTGTAGATTTCTAACCTAGTGCGTAGTATTCTACTTGACTTATAAAGCTCTGTGCTAAAAGAAAGAAGCTGGATCTGAAGAAAAGAGGTCAGATCTGAAGGAAAGAAGCAAGATCTGAAAGCTTTGTGCTCTAAGAAAGGTAAAAGTGAGAATTTTATATTAAAAGTGGTAAGATTTGCAAGCTCTGTGCTCTGATAAAGGTAAAGATAGTAAAAACAATTTAGATCTGAACGCTTTGTGCTCTGTAGAACTAAGATAAGTGGAAATTTTTGTTTCTAGAGTATGGATCTAGGTATGTTTAACAAAATTTGTCCTAGTTTGAAAACTAGGGTATTGATAGATGAAAGAATATTTGATATTAATAGATCTGACAAGAATAGTGAAATATATGTTATACCTATGCATAGAAAGAATGTTTGGACTAACAAATGGATGTAGGATCCTAGAAAGAATTTATTGCAGGTTAGCTCCTATGATCCTAGTGTGCAGTACAGAATAGGCTGGGGATCATTTAAAAGAAAGAGAGGATTAACCCTCTGTTACAGTTGCATAAAAATGAGACATCTTGCTAAAGAATTCCCTGGTGGAAGACATAGTTGCCTCTATTGTAAAGCTCTAGACCATGAAGTATTGGATTGCCCTAGAATGATTGCTAATCTTGAAAGAATGAATCTAAATCAAGAGAACCCTAAGGCAGATCCAGAAACTAAGGCTATAGTAGAACCCCAGGAAGAATCAGAGAAAATATTGCTACAAATGAGAGAAACCTTGAATGACCACCAACATGTCAGATTATTAGAGATATTCAAAGGAAAAGAATGCATTGAAGCAAGAATAGGAGACTTCGACATTGACTATGTTCTAGATGAAGAAACACAGGTGAATATCATGACAAAGAGAACTTGGGAAGTTATAGGGAGGCCTGCTATGATTCCTTCATTAGGAGGACTAGGGTTATTCAAAGGAAAACTGGTAAACCTGTGTGGAAGGCTCGCTCAGATACATATGATCATCAATGAAACTTCAACAGAGGAAGATGTTGAGATTATTAAATTTGTTGAAGACCGCGCCCTGTTTACCATGTTAATAGGAAAACCTTGGATTGACAGAGATCAAGCCAGACAAAAGAAAGAAGAAGAAGTCTTGGAGCAGAATAAACAGGAGTTAAAAGATTTCATGACCAAGAGGATCGCGCACTTGATCAAAGAACAAGAGAACAGATCGAAGATATTTAACACTAGAAACCCAGATGTCGAAGCTGCAGGAACATTAGAAGATTCACAGGAGACTGAAGTACCTATCTTGGATAAAGAAGAGGTGTTATCCCTAAGTCCTAGGAGAGAATCTCAACAATGCAAAGTAACTAAGACCACAGAAGATAAGAACCAGAATGGAAAACAAACTACCGAGATGAAGATCACTGGAAAGAAGGCTAGGAAACAAAGTAAGAAGAGAGATAAGTTGCAGAAGGTTCCAGAAGGAACTTCGCAGACAGAAAATTTGCAGAATTGGAGCTTCGCCAGGATATCAAAAAAGAGACACATGGCACTTCTCCATGGAGAAGCAATATAGCCGTTAAGGATATTATAACCATTCGATCGACGCTCCAAACGGGCAGAAAGGAAATAAAGGTCCTTCATCATAACGTTAGACCACGCCATAATGGATTGAACAAGAGTTAATGGAGTCTCATAACCATTGCAAGCGAACCATTGCCGAGTTGCCTACTTCTCCCGTCGCACCATGCACGAAGAACACTTTTGCTAACTGAGAATTTGAAGCCCGCGGACTAAGTGAATTGTACACAGTGATCATTGCACTATTTTTGTTTGTTCTAGTGTCGTATCTAAGATCATTGTGACCCCAATAATTTTAATCCCGAGCACGTATGTCCAACGAGCTCACCGCAGTTGAAGAATCAGTAACAGAAGTTCTCCTCGACTTAATGACTAAAAGAGTCATGTCGGAGAGAGGAGTTTCTACAGGTGTACAAGCATCTTCAATGAGAGGATTTTCGGCCTCTCCATCCATTGCTCGAGATGGTCCATCCCAGCTAGTAGATGAAAACTGAACTAAGAATAGGGATGATATCGCAAATGCTAAGTTAATCCAGAGTATATTACCCACCTATCTATCCCCTCTGAGCGGCGCGATAAATCGTGACAGTGTGCCCAAATAATTTGAGTATGCTTTGGTCACTGCATACCTCCCGAAAGGGATACACGTAGTGCACGCAAACCAAAATAAGAGCGCAGCGTTGAAGTTTAGCGACTTCAACCTTGGCGACAGGAAGGTGTACAACATGCTCACCCCACACAAGTATCTTACCAGAACCAAGGTAAAGAACTCGAAAATCATCCCCCATTCATGGACCATGAACCTCGCGCAGTCCACACTGCTCAATGTCATGAAGATTCCTCACTTTGGTAGGCACCAAGAAGTGAACGCATGCGTCAAGTTGTTGTTGTCCTGCTACCATGGCGGATATTTGTGGTTGAACCACTGCATCATAGTGGATCTAACATTGATCAATCAAATCACAGGGCTAAGCATGCAAGGCCCTGACCCACAGGATTTCTACCCTAGAAAATCCATCGATCACTCTCTTGCACAGAATATTAAAGACACCTACGAAGATTTTGAGAAAGGAACGTGAGGCTACAAGGTAGCCTCTATCTAGAGCGGCGCAGTGTGCCTAACCTGTCAATTGATCGTAGGAAAGTTAGTTCGCAAGAACTGACCCACCCAAGCGACTAGATTTGTAGTTGATCTCGCAGGAAAGTGTGCGGAGGGCCTACAAATGAATTGGGCAAAGTACCTCATAAATAAGTTGGAACTGGACTGTAGGGAAGCGCATGACCAAGGATATGAGTTCCATTTCAGATGGCTTCTCATCTTGATCGTTTTTATCGCATGGGAGATGTCGGAAGGTGCGACCTTCCCGAACATCGAGCCGTTTGAACCTCTGGCCGCGAATTTTAGTACATTGTGGTAATCGAATGACATGAATAAAAAGTGGCAGTTGAATGTCATGTTCCATGCTTATTAAAACCAGCTGAAGAAATCCATCCAATCTGAGCCTTGTATAACCCCAAACACTCTCCACGGGTTCAGGCCCTTGATGAAAATTAGCACGGACCACCATTTCATCTATATCACAGCGCGCGATGATGAGCATAAACAATAGTTGCAGTCATACTACAAGCTGACGAAGGAAGACTTAGAATAAATTACTAAGGAATGGACGGCAGACCTCCTCATCCCAACAGACCCTGTGGAGCTATCTAATATTGACAGTCCATAAGCAGCGCACGATACACCTGGACCGAGCAAGACCAATAAAAATGAAGAAGCTCAAGATGCAAGCAATACCTCGACGAAGACTTCTTCTATATCACCTGAGAAAGGAGGTGATGGCGGAGAGATATATGGCGTGGAAGTTGAAAAGAAGAAAGGCGAGGTTACATCGCCTAGAGACGAGGAGGACCCCTCGAAGAAAAGGAAGGTTTCCCCTCCGAAACCTTCTTCAAGGAAGAAATCAAAAGCAACCAGGACCAAATTTGAGACCACCCTCAGCTCAGACAACTTTGACTTGATCATTGCATCACTGAACGATGCTTTGTTGGAGATAGCAGAGAAGAAAGAAGCTAAGTAGGAGGATTTTTTCAATCGGATCAAGGTTGAACTTCAAGGAGTGCAACAAGCATTACATTCCAGCCACGTATTTTCTACTACGCCTCTGTCAGTAGGAACAATAGAACTAGGTGATGAACCAGCTCAACTACACCGCATCACTGATACAATCAAAGCTCTCCTTCGACAAGCTCAGGAAGATATAGCACAAGCCACCCATGCTTTAGCGCAATTACAAAAAGACCTTGAGGAGCAACACAGTGTTGTAGAATGGGAAAATCTTGCTCTGCAAGCGAAGTGGGATGAAGAAAAAGCACAGTTACAACAAAGCAAGGAACAGTTGCTCATCGAGCAACTCAAAGTAAAGGAAATGGTTCACAGAGCACTTCACTTTGTGACCGTTGTCGAAGTAAAGTCCGAAAAACAAGTTCCACATCAGGTGGTGCAACTCGGAGAAGTGATCCAATAACTCTAGCAGGGCATCACAAATCTAGAATTACACACTATACCTGAGACCCCACAAGACGTAAGGGACCACAGAGAAGCAACTGCCCACAGCGCAGTTGATAGATTAAAAGATCTTGCATTGGAATGCAAGAAGATGAGTAACCACAGTGCCCAGACATATGAAAACCTCATTGAGAACCCAAAGTTATAGACACTTGACTCGCAGCTCCAGGCAGCGAAGCATCATGCAGATACACTACAGATGTAGTTGAAGGCCCTATCGGCTGTAGAAAGAATGAAGAGGTCTCAAGAACAACGCACAGCTCAACAACATATCCATATAATTCAAAGAAAAGTGATGGAAGTCACTCAATGACTTCAACCTGTACAAGATAAGGCATGCCAGTTGTTTACAGAGGTAGAGAACCAAGGAGAAGAGTTAGGACAGGTTGTCACTGTAGCAAAACAATGCCTAGAAGGGCTAGTGAATGACAGAGTAATCCAGTAGTTCATCGAACAAGAGGCCACAACAAAGCAACAAGTCGAAGCAGCTCGAGCCTATCTTGAGGCATTCGAGGCAGAATTGCTCAGATCATAGTGACTCGGGATGAGTCACAGGTGAGTATTGGGGGCTTGTTGTCCCTTGACCAAGTTTTGGGAGTTTCTTGGTCATGTTGACCTATTTTGGGACTTCGACAGCCTGTCGAAGGAGGAGTGCAAGTCGAAGCGAAGATCACAGGATCTTGACCCCCTTTTGGGCCCCTTTTTGGGATTTTGGGAATATGTAATGGGAATGGGATGTCGCCCCATGGGTTTACCCATGTCTAGGCCTATTTTTTATGTATAAATAGAAGGATAGGCAATGTAAGAAAGAAGAGAATAATGCATCTATGTGATGTGAATGTATGCTAAGTGGGAGTAGAGTCTGTAAGTGCTTTTTGCATGACTATAAGAGACTTGCAGGGATAAGTGCAGGTCCTTGTAGCAGATTGTGGAGGGCTTGGTGCTATAACGCAAGGAAGAAGGATTTAGCGAGTTGCGCAGATCTTTTGTCATATGCAGAGTAAGGGTTTTGAAGGCTTTGAGCTTGTAACTGATTGATTGAAGACAATAAAGAAGAAGAGTTGGTGGACGTAGCCCCGAGGTGGGGGTGAACCACGTACACACTGTGTTATGTGCTTTGTGATTTGTCTTGATGTGTTCACATGTTATTTGCTAAGTGCTTTGATATATTTAGATAGATCTACTTCTGCTTTGTGCTTATGATATGTGAGAATATTTTCTCTGATCAAGATAGTCATGTTGAGTGCTTGATATGTTCGTTCTGATCCATTTATATGCCAAGTTCTTAAATATTGTATATTAGTGTGAATGCTGTGAAGTTATGTTTTATCAGTGAAGTGAATAGTGATTGCATATCGAGGGACTGACGATACTAAGAGCTGTATTAAGTGTTATAATCACATATATGTGTCCCAACTAAGGTTGTAGACACCTGAGTCTTGCAACCACCCCTGCCTCTACCTCAGGTGAGACTTCATCTGCTTCGTAGGTGTTATCGAAAGGGTTGGTAGTTAGGGCTTTGTTGGTGCAATGTTGTAGCGTTGAACCCTGGGTCTGCCCCTGTGCCAACAACCCTTTAATACAACTTTTGTGGGGAAAATGTGGTATGGCTTGTTTTAGCACTTTCCCATCCGTAAACAAAGGCAATTTTGCAAGATGTGGAACCCCTCTATCAGTTTCTATATCCCGAAGCTCTGAATGTTATTTGGAGGTCATGGAAAAGTAGAACTACAATGTTGACCCAGTGAGAGCGCAGGTCCACCTGTTAATTTCTATATCGTGGAACTCTGGGTGCTAGTTCTAGGATACAGAACAATAGAAGTTCAATTTAAAGAAAGGGGTAGTGGTCGTTGGAAACGCGTGAATCCGCCAAACCGTGCAGCAAGGCATTTTTGGAAAAAAATACGATCAACTATCTAGGAAGAGAAAGTAGAGGGAATAAAAGAGTAGGAAAATAGAAAGGTGGAAGGCATTTTTCGTAAGGGAGAATTGGTTTCAAGGAAGCCCCATTGTTGCAAAACCATCATTTTCTACTAAATGCCAGCAAATGCATTGTTGAATATTAGACTTTATTGTGACCCGTGTGTGTAAGTATGTTCTTCATACATTTTTCAATGACTATAACGTATTAAGCTAACAACTAAACTTCATTTTCTATTAATTGTTAGCAAATTCTTTGTTGAAGATTACATTTTATTCGAACTTGCAGGTGCAACTATGTTCTTTACACATTCTTCCATGACTGCAACATATTAACGCAAGTATTAAACTTCTTGCGTTATGGGTTCTTAGCATTAAAACTTAATAAGTGCATGTCTAGAAACAAGAATAACATTTTTGTTGCAAGATTGTACATTGGTATTGCTATGCTCTATCTGCATTACGAATAGAAGTGAACGTTGGTTTGAAACTGTGTAATCCATTTTTTTTTTGCATAAAAGGATGCTCGATTGATACAGTACATTGTGATATAATTGTTAGATGTTCCATCTTAGAAACAATAACCTAAGTAAACACAATATTGAAGAAGTACGAGAGCACCGAACCATGCCAAGGAGAACAAGTGTTATATCCAGAAAAGAAGAAGCAACGAAGAGTCCAAGGCAATTACTTTTTAATAGCAAATCCATTTAAGAAAAATAACAAAAACACTGAGTATTGTACATCTATCCTTACAAATTCAGCCCAATTCTTCGGGGAAAAACATTGAGCGTATCTACGAAAAACACACGCACGATATCCTCACTATGCAAGATCCCCACAGTGTTCTCCTCCATGAATCATCCTGTGTTGGAATTGATGGTTTTCATAAGCTTCCCATGAGGAAGAAGACGAAAAACGTTGCAGGGCAAATGGAATATCCCTTAGCTGAAACTGCCTCTGCATAGTCAAAAAAAATTCAGGAGCATAGGTTGCACATGCAATTTCAGAGGTCCAAATTAGTCCATTCTGGGTGGAAGGAGATGACTAGTACAAAAGTGGCTTGCAGCAGTGAGAGTTTTGAAGATTACATTTTATTCCCCCAAGTAGTCCCGCAAGTGAATCATTTTTTGGCTTGAAATATATCTCTAGGAGCATGAACAGATCATTACTTTACAGTGAAACTCTTCCACCCATAACAGAGTAATTTGGAACTCTAGAATTGCTATTTTTGTGCCGCAAAGCCGCTATTGCGTTTACCGTCGGTTTCTTTTCTAAAACTCATTTTCGTGTTGTGAGGACCTCCATCACCGAGCCGGGAAGTTTCATCCATTATGGTTGATTTCAATTTGGGTGCAGGAGTGGGAAGAGTCTCTGCATTGCCATCATCCATTTCCGTATCATCGCCCATCAGATCATCTTCTTCCGGCTCGGAATTCATGACAACAACCTCTGTGCCAGCCATGAATGCAACTGGGCAGGTTCTTTGAATAGGCAGGGTTGCCTTCGAATTCTTTGGCTTGAAATATATATCTCGGTGTACCAAGGGACCATCTCCTTTTTTGGTCCTGGGCGGAGGGAGATGAATAGTAAGAATATGCCCTGGAATAGTGGAAGCTCTGGCCATTATGCCCCAATGTGTTTACTGTATCTAGAGACAACTGTCGCCACAAGTTAACAAGAATTTCAGTTTTCTTCAGATGGTGTTTGAAATGAAAATGAGGGAGGGATAATATAACCCTACGCAAATTACAGTTTAATGTGTATCAATGGAATATCTCCTCGAGCCTTTCATTGATCAATGACAATCTCGAGGTTTCGTGTAGAATAATTTGTCACCATCACAACTCGCTAATTGCATAATTAGAAAATATGTGTGAAGGTGGCGGTGACGGAAAAAAGAGATTAAGAATTGCAAATTTCTTAAAGGTGCCAACCCGCCAGCGCACAAAAAACAGATTGCATTGTCTTTGAGTTGAATACCAGGAAAGGATAACATACTTGTGCACAAATCTTAGTTTAATTTGTAGTAATGACAAATCTTCTCCGGACTTCCGGACATTAATGACAATCTTAACGGTTCCCGCAGGAAGAAGTACTAGCATTAAAGATTAATTATTGCATATCTGGAAACAAGTACGAAGGCACCGGTGATGGCGAATTGCGGCGAGGTGTTGCCCAACCTGCAAAACCGATTCCAATAAATACCCAAGTATGGAAAGCAGTCGAGCGAGTTAGAAAATAAGAAGGGCAGAAAATATACCCAGGAGACGTGAAGGGTCGATGGTCATATTGCATCTCAGTGACAGATATCGGTCGTCAATTTCTATGTCGCAAAATTTCTTTGGAAATTTGTAAAACACGGAAGGGGGTTTCTTTGCAAATTTGTAAATCACGGAAGTCTGGGTGCTAGTTGCAGGGGGTGGAACAATGGAAACGCAATGTTAAACCCACCTATACAGGAACCTGCGTTTCAAGAAGGAAAAGTAGAGAGAATAATTCTATACTTAGGCACTTTTTTTATCACGGGTTCTCGCACTAGAGGGCTCTAAATTGGGCATCCATTGTTTTGTGGCCTACAAATAACATTCAGAATTCTGCGATATACAAATTAGCCAGCGGACCTACAGGGTACTCAAGCATTTTACTGTTTCGACATTCCATACTTATGCAAATCTTTGGATCACGGGTACTCGGGATGGCGGGGTCAAAATTGGGCCTGTATTGTTCTGTTACCTACAAATAGCACCGAAGAGTTCCGCAATATACAAATCGACAAGCGAATTTCTTGGTATAATTTTATATCAACCAATAGTTGGATTTCTGCCATATAGAAATTCACAGATGGACTCCAGGGCTGGTGTGCCCAAACTTGCGATTGTTTACGGATGTTGATCCCTATGAACTATAACACTACAAAAAACATTGTTTTCAAAACTTAAGTATTAATATTAAATATTGATACTGTACAATTTAATTACATAAAATTATGAAAGGATGTGAAATATCTTATTTGAAAGAAAAACCTACTTAGGCACTTTTTGGATCACGGGTTCTCATATTCCTGGGCTCTAAATTGGGCATCCATTGTTCCGTGGCCTAAAAATAGCATCCACAATTCCGCGATATACAAATCGGCCAGCGGACCTACGGGGTACTCAGGCATTTTACTGTTCCCGTATTCCATACTTACGCCAATCTTTGGATCGCGGGTACTCAGGTTGGAGGGCTCAAAACTGGGCCTATATTGTTTTGTTAGCTACAAATAGCACCCAAGAGTTCCGCAATATACAAATCGACAGGAGGAGTTCTTGGTATAATGTTATATCAAACAACACTCGGACTTCCGCCGTATACAAATTGACAAATGGACTCCAGGGCTGGCGGGTCCAACCTTGCGATTGTTTATAGATGGTGATCCCTATGAACTATGTAACACTACAAGAAAATGTTATTTTCAAAACTAAATTATTAGTATTAAATATTGATATTGTACAATTTAATTACATAAAATTATAAAAGGATGTAAAAATTCTGATTCGAAAAAAAACCCTCATGTTCAGAAACTTGCGTTCCAAAAAATTTGTATAATATGAAAGGGGCAAGAGGTCGGTCGGGCTGCTGATATAAAAATGAGTGCAAATATGAACACGTTTATTCGTCAAGTTCTGCACCTACACAATTTCGCAAGAAACGAGTTATACATACCAAGTATGTACTTTTATAAATGATGGGCATGATATTTTATAGAGCATAAAAGAAAGAAGCTGGATATATTTGTTTTTTGCAGCAAGCTATACAGATATGCTTTCAAACATAGAAATATGAATTTGCAATATGTTTGATGCACGCAGCCCTCATTCCATACTTGGTTAGTTTTTGGATCGCGGGTTCTCTGGCAGGATTGTGGGTTCTCGGGCTGGCAGGGTCAAAATTGGGTCTTTGTTGTTCTAAGCCCTACAAATAGCACCGCCAGTTCCGCAATATACAAATTGACAAGCGGATTGAAAACTATTTCAATTTTAAGGGCCGCCTATTGCTGTAATAGAAGAATTGGACTTGGGCTAGTTTATATTCATTTTACAATATTAAACAAAGAAGCGGTCGGTCGGGTTGGTCATTAAAGGTAATTGAAACTGGAAGTAGTGAATCTGCCAACTTCCGCAAGTAGAAGTTTTCTGAAAAATGAGTAATACATAGTAAGTATGAACTCTTAGAAGGTATGGACATGAGGTTTTTATAGAATTTGTAAGGATCTCGCATTTCATACTTGGCCACTTTTTGGAATGCGGGGTCTCAGTCTGGCAGGCTCAATGTTGGGCCTCTATTGCTCCATATCCTACAAATATGACCCAGAGTCCTGCAATATCGAAATTGATAGCTGAAGTTGTGGATTGGCTCCTTCAAAATTGCAGTTTTTATTGTTCTGGGTGTTCTAAACAACATTCGGAGGAAACGAACAATACATAGTAAAGATCTATTTCTACAAACTATGGGCATGGCATTTTATAGAGCATGTGTGGATTTCTAATTCCATATTTGGCCACTATTTCAATGGTGAATTCTTGGGCTGGCGGGTTCAAAATTGGGCCTCTGTTCTTCCGTGGCCTACAAATAGAATCCACATTTCCGCGATATACAAATTCACAAGCGGACGTGCCAGTTATTTCAATTTTAAGGTCTTCCAATTGGAGTTGGGCTAGTTTATATTCATTTATTACAATATCAAACAGAGAAGCGGTCGGTCAGGCTGGTCATATAAAAGTAAGTGAAATCTGAACTCGTGAATCCGCCAACTTCCGCACCTAGAAGTTTTCTGAAAAACAAGTAATACATACTAAGTATGTACTCTTATGAACTATGGACACAAAATTTGCATAGACCATGTATGGATCCGCAATTCCATACTTAGCCACTTTTTGGATCGCAACTTCTGTGGTTGGTGGGCTGAAAATTGGGCCTCTATTGTTCTGCGCTCTACAAAAAGCACCCACAATTCCGCGATATACAAATTGACAAGAGGACCTGCAGGCTGCTTGGCTGAACATTGCACTTCCATTGTTCTGTGTCCTCCAAATAGCACTCAGAGTTCCGTGATATACAAATTCACAGATGGACTCGAGAACTGATGCATTAAAATTTGCCATTGTTTATGGATGGTAATCCCTATCAACTATCCAACATATCTAAAAGCATTATTTTGAATAGTAAATTATTAATATTAAATATTGATATTGCAGAATTTAATTAAAGAAGAAAGTTTGGACAAATTGGTCAGACGAGCTATATAAAAAATTTCTGACAAACGAGCAATACATAGTATCAACATGAGATTTTATAGAGCATATGCGGATCTCTCATTCCATACTTAGGCACTTTTTGGATTGCGGGTTCTCGGCCTTGCGGGCTAAAAATTGAGTCTCTATTGTTCTGTGTCATACAAATAGAACCAAAACTTCCGCGATATACAAATTGATAGGCGGAGTTGTGGACTGGTTGGCTCAACATTGCACTTCTATTGCCCCATCTACTCCAAACAACAGTCAGATTTCTGAGATATACAAATCGACAGGACCCCACGACTAGCGTATTCAAGATTGCAATTGTTTATGAATGGTCATCCTATCTAACTTTATCTAAAAACATTATTTTCAAATACTAAATTACTAATATTAAATATTCATATTGCATAATTGAGTTACATTAAATTATTAAAGGATGTTAAATCACTTATTTTTTTTAAAATGAAGGAAATAAAAGAAAGTTTTTTTTAAATTCTATCACCGCGAGCATAACAAGGACCAATTCGAATTTTAAGGACCTCTTGTTCATATGATAGCACAATATAGAATCGACATGAGATTTTATAGAGAATATGCGGATCCCTCATTACATACTTAGGCACTTTTTGGATCGCAGGTTCTCAGCCTTGCGGGCTAAAAATTGAGTCTCTGTTGTTCTGTGTCCTACAAATAGCACCCAAAATTCTGCGATATACAAATTGACAAGCGGAGTTGCGAACTGGTTGGCTCAACATTTCACTTCTATTGCCCTGTGTACTCCAAACAACAACCAGAGTTTTGGGATATACAAATCAACAGGACCCCACGACTCGCGTATTCAAGGTTGCAATTGTTTACGAATGGTCATCCTATCTAACTTTATCTAAAAACATTATTTTCAAATACTAAATTACTAATACTAAATATTCATATTGCACAATTGAATTACATTAAATTATTAAAGGATGTTAAATCACTTATTTTTAAAAAAATTAAGGAAAGAAAAGATTTTTTTTTTTAAATTCTATCACCGCAAGCATAACAAGGACCAATTTGAATTTTAATGACCTCTTGTTCATATGATAGCATAATTGAACTCTGCACAGTATACATTCGTTCAATTAAAATTATTCCAGGACATTAATTTTACCGAGTTCATCGATTAAGCAAAAATGCCAAAACAACGACCAATTTGAATTTTAAGGTCTTGTTCTTGATATCATAGCACAATTACACTTTGCACAGTATATATTCATTGTTTTCAAATTATTCCAAGACAATAATTTTACCAAGTTCATCGATCAACGTAATCTACTAAAACAAGCCACATACTACATTTGCGCCACAACGCCATAGAAATTTTCAGGCAGATCTACGGGCCAACTGGCTAAAAAATTCAATTATATTGTTCCCTGTCCTCCAAACAACAGTTGGAGTTCCAACGTATACAAATTGAGAGACGGGAGCACACAACCAAGAACCAACCAAACTTCAAACAGGCCACAAGCAAGTTCCCAGAAGGTTCCATAGAGTAGGACCCATCGACCTTTGCACCAAACAATTTGATATAGAAAGAAAAGGCGTCGCCGCATTTGTTTTCTCTTGCATCTGGTATATGTTCCCAGTACAAAATAACCATGCCCATGGGATATATGGGGTTAGCTGCTATGCTTCCCATTTTTTCGGACTGAACAATCTTATGAGCATGCAATCCCGACTAGCGCTGTCCGACGAACATTCAGCTGGATGTTGAAGAAATATTGCAGAGACACATGAGGTATTTTCGTTTCCTACCAAAATTTGATATATTTTTTTTTTCCCTTCTTCAGCCAATATGCAAAATTTCATTGTCCTCATTTAAGGTGAATTTACTGTGTATCTGAAGCTCCCACAGCATATACACACTGCTTGCCTTTTTCTGTAGATATGTTTCATACGACAAGTCTACAAACTTAGGAAGCACATTTTGTAACAGAGGCTACCTTACCATACAATGCATGGTCGTATTACTGACGGTTCGGATGACACCATTCACGCAATGTCCATATATATATGGACATTTTTCACCACATCGCAGACAAGCAACCGTATCATCTTATCAAAGCGGAGGCAGAAGCAGGAGAATTGCATTTTGCACATACAGCTTCAAAGGGGGTCGAGTACACATTGGTTGCAAACAAAAGACCTTCAAACTGGGAACGTGAGCATGTTAATTAATACATCAAACAATATAATACAGAACTGCACCCCCCCNAAATAAATAAATAAATAAATAGACCACCGAAATTTGTTTAAGGCTATTTCTATAAGCAAAATGAGGATGATTTTGAGGATGCATACACACAATAGTTGTAGAGCTAGCTAGTTTCTTCAGATCCTCTACTATATTTGCTCTCAACTCTGTTACAAACGTTGCCTGGGTTGTTCAAAAGATCATTTCTCTAACATCCCTTTTCTTTGTTATATTTTTTAACAACATAAGTGGAATCTTCCCTTTATGCAATTGTTGTTTGATTGACGAAAACAAATTTGAATACATATCGAACAATTGTAGCTGCAACATGGAACAGTGCAATATTTGTGTAACTTACCCAACATACATGCACATGTGAAAGTAAAGGACAAAACTGAATATGAAAAGCGGTACCATTTCCTTATCTTTGTCCAACTCTCCATCCTTTATATGGAGAATGTGCTACTAGCCAAGTTTTCTTGCCAATGTGACAGTTGTGCCAATCGTTCTGATTGGGTAAATATCAATGCCTTGTGCAAGCTGGCTGATAGTCGAGTCTGGGACGAAACTATATTCTGAACAAACAGCGTGAATTTTTTCCACAATGCTTGTTTCGTTCAGCGAAATAATTCTATCGCAATCACCACGGTTATATACTGTTTTGGGAAATATAGTAAAATTTGTAATGGATATCCCATTACCCGGCAATATCTTTTCTGCATGTTTCTGGACAATTTGTGGAGGAACAATCAGTGTCACTGTCATCATGTCCTCCTTGTCTGTCATGTCAGGATGCATAATGGATCTACTTTTGTTTTCCTTGTCCAAGTAGGTGCTATAGACGACCATTATGCTTGCACGAACACTAGTCCAGTTCGGCAGCTGTTCAATCCCTCTATTGATAGTACTTTGGATGTTACAACTCTAGACCTGGTCACAATTTTTGAACAGGGAAAACTAAAGTGAATGGTAGTATGCATTTTTATTTTTTCATTTTTTTTCCTGTATTCTTCTTTCACTGGCATAAATCTACAAGTACACGGGTAGCTTGGATGAACTATGGAGCCAGAGTTTTGCAAACACACCTCTTACTCTGAAGAACATGCAGCACATTCGATGTCTCGCTTCTACTTGTTGATACTTCTTGCGAGCTGCAAACCATGTATTGCAGTCGACATCATCATATACACCATGCCATAGATGAATATAAAGTCGAGAATATTTGTTTAGTAAACATAGTAATAGCAGAGCATATGCATCTTTAACTTTGGCCTTGTCGGTCTGTTGATGTCTGGGATGACTGACTGCTCATGCCCATGTCACAAGTCCAACTTTTTCTGATGCAATCATGTGCACATGAACATCAAGACTAAACAAGCATATGCATTGTATATAGTCCATCGCAAGGACCAAACAACCGTAAAATTGTATGCATTTGTTTTTTTTTACTGGGAAAATGTTTCACAGTAAACAGGGTGCGAGGGTAGGGAAAACAATAAACAAAGAAAATGAAACTATGGCATCGAAACTTACTCCGAAATGTTGAAATGCAGAACCGCAGGTCGACTCGAGAACGAAACAACAATAAGCATCAATCGAGAAACCAACAAAGAACAAGCAGTCACCAAACCAGTAAACAATGTATATATCTTCAAGGATAACGAAATTGCAATGCAAAGGTAGAAGAAGGATGAAACATACAATGGCTCTTCAGTTATTGTATGGAAAATTTCGAGGAAAAATGTACTCCAAGAAGTGTATTTACATAAACATTTAAGTCTGTCAGGCTGTCTAAGGACCTCGCGGTATGCAAACATTTAAGCTATCAGGCCTGTTGGAGGACGTCGCCTCATGTGAACATTTTAGCTATCTTGCCTATTGAGGCATCTCGAAAAAAGTGTGAATATATTTCAACAAAAACACATCCGCCAAACATCCGCCAAGGACGTTATAAACTTTGGAATTCGCAATCACTATAAAAATTGGATATCAAAACATTTCCATATGCTTAGTACATATCAAAACTTACGAATATATTCAGGTAGCATAAAATGATAATAGAAACATTCGAACTAATGCTAGCATTAATCCACCTTGAAGCAATACATAGGAAAAATATATGATTCAAAAATACTATATACGAGAAAAAGTTTGGATATGTTTCCATATAAAACATTGGGAATAGCGAAGCCAGAAATAACACCTCAAATCTCTTATCCAATCGGATCAGTACATATATGGTACTATGTATTCTATAAAAATATTTGTTTTTATTTCCCTAGCTCCAACAATAGGTATTATGCAAATATTTATGGTCAAAGGACAAACTAATATGTAGTCAACTATTTATCGATCGCTATAGTCCCTCTATGCCTACGGTAGGGACTAATAACTCTAAAATAAAATATTAAATTTACTTATAGTGATTCACTTTTATACTTGAAGTGAAATACACTTTACAATTTTAGCATGAACTTTTTAAAAAAAAGTAACAAAAGAGAGACTTGAACTCAAGACCTCTTACTTAATAAGGCAAGTTTTAACCAAATGGTCTAGCAAAACATATTGTAATGTTCAAAAGGAGTATTTTTGTTGTTTTTGTTGTTGACGGCCTTGGAGAGCATGCTAAAAAAAAACTTGTTTCACACAAGAAAAAAAATCCACTTCTCGATGACAAGAAGGGTTAGATCTCGGTTATCTTACCCAGAAGATGCACCTTTTCCTATCTGTTTCTGATTTTCTGAGATCGCATAGGGCATGGGGAAAAGAGCATACTCAAATCTAAAAGAGTAGCAACCCGGAAATAAAAAAAAATACAAAACCGAAATAAAACTAAAATACTTCTCTACAAAAACATTTAAAAAATGTGTACTCAAACTTTATACCTCTAGATCTGATTGTAATGGTCGTATTTTAGGAAAACAGAAACCTTTTCGAGCGAAACGAAAACTGTTCTTGACTGAAACGAGTTCTCTAGACGCAATGGAACAGTCCTCTCAACCCATAAATGTACGAAAATGAAAAAAAATGGAGATGAGGAAACTTGGCTTCACGATCTCGATCTACAACAGGAGCGGGTCTTCAAACAGGCTCTGATACCATGTTCGACAACACAGGTATTCCAACAGAGGATGAGCACCTTTATTAACCACTCACATAACTATATCAAAGATCAAAACACCAATTTTTTCACGTGGTAAAACCCCTACATGGAAACATCCACGACCCCAGCCAACGCAGCCACTTGGAGAAGTTTATTAATGCAAAGAAAAAGATTGCAGAGAGATTATACAAGAGAGTTTCTCACAATCGATCATCGTCAAATGACCCTCCATGCTCTTTAAATAGAGATCATGGACCAATTGAGTGTTAATCCATGGATCAATGGTCGTTAAGATCGAGGAGAGTATGAATCGTCAGATCACTCTATGTCGGGAACATATCGTGACCGTCAGATTTCCTAACTACAAATGCATACTAAAGAAACACACTTTTACCTAACGACACACTAGACCAAGTAGATCTTAACTAACTCCTAAGTGTCTAAATATCCTAACAGTATGAACCATTCAAATGTGCAAATGTCTTGTCATGACCGAAATGTTCTGCTAGACCTCCATTGTGTTTTTCCTTTAGTAGATTTTATCTCATCGAGCACCTCAGTATGCATAATTGGAAACCTTTAAACAAAAATACATCTTGAATCATGTACTCTGACCACTGGATTTTGTCCCTGAGCACAAGATTTTTACATGCTTCATATGCTTCTTTAAAATTTGAATCATCACAATACATATTATTAAGGTGTTCAAACCCTAATGTCTTGACCTAAAATTCTTACAGAATCAGACATATCCTGCTCAATGAATCAACAAATTTTTTAGCTTTACCATAAATATGTTTAATGACAAAATTGAATTTTTTCATAAATTCTATCCACTTAGTATGTCTTTGGTTTAACTTCTACTGCCTGGTTATGAATTGTAAAGCTTGATTATCGCTATACAAGACAAATTCCTTTGGAACAAGATAGTGCCTCCACTTCTTCAAAGCTTGAATTATGGCATAAAATTATTTATCATATGTGGAGTACTTCCTCTTAGTCTCATTCAACTTCTCACTGAAATATGCAATAGGCCTATTATCTTGGCTCGAGACTGCTCCAATTACAACTCCATTTGCATCACATATCACTTGAAATGTCTTCTCAAATTTTGTAATACCAAAATTGGTTGTTCTATTATCTTCCCTTCAATATATTGAATCTCCTCTCAGCCTCTTCTATCCATTTGAAATACTTGTGTCTTGTCTTCACCGTGTCCATCATTTGTGCAAAAATTCCACTAAAATTTCTAATGAACTTCCTATAGAAACTCGCTAATCCATGGAAGCTTCTCACCTCAAATATAATCCTTGGTGATGGTCATTCTTTGATTTCTTTCACCTTCTCTGGATCCAACTTCAATTCATTTGAAGAGATCACAAAATCCAAATATATCAGTTATGTTTTCATGAAAAGGGACTTCTTCAGATTAATCAACAACTTCTCATGTTGCAGTCTCCTCATCACTAATGCCAGATGTCTCAAATGATCCTCTTTAGTCTTTCTAAATATCAGTATATCATCCAGATATACGATCACAAACTTACCGATGAAATATTTCAATACTTCATTCATTAGTCTCATAAAATTACTTGGGGCATTTGTTAAGCCAAACGACATAACAAGCCACTCATACAACCCTTCATTTGTCTTATAGGATGTTTTCCATTCATCACCTTCTCTCATCCTTATCTGCTGATATCCACTTTTCAAATCTATTTTTGAAAACAAAATTTCTCCACCTAAGCAATCCATCAAGTCATCCATTCTAGGCAAAGGAAATCTATACCTAATGGTGATCTTGTTATGGCTCTGGAGTCTTTTCACATCCTCCATCCTCCATCCTTATTTGGTCTCAATACAATTGATACTGTGCATGGGCTCAAGATTTCTTTGACCAAACCCTTGTCTAACAAATCCTAGACTTGTTTCTTTACCTCCTCATTCTCTTGAGGTGTTAATCTGTATGATGCTTTGTTTGGCATACTTGCTTCTGGTATCAAATCAATATGATGGTTGATACTTCTGATGGTTGGAAATGAGTTAGGAAACTCATCCACTACTATGTCAGCAAAATTCTCGAACAGCTCATTAACTTCTTTAGGAAAATCATCCATGGAAGTACTTGTAAGGAAAAATTTGGGTTTCCTTACCACAACAAAATGCATCTTTTGTTCCTTCTTGAATTCACTCAGGAGTTCCTTCCCACTCATG
This sequence comes from Picea engelmannii, assembly GCA_009831015.1. Classification (NCBI taxonomy): domain Eukaryota; kingdom Viridiplantae; phylum Streptophyta; class Pinopsida; order Pinales; family Pinaceae; genus Picea; species Picea engelmannii. The sequence continues at coordinate 56,545 of ML781193.1, read as the reverse complement.
AGAAGTATGCTTGTGTTGGCTTCTCCCTTTACTTTTTTATCTTCTATTGGCAGCAACATTTGTGTTCTTCCATTCTTTTCCAAAGTGTAAGTATTCATTCTCCAATCATGAATGAAATTCCTATCAAACCGCCATGGTCTTCCCAACAAAAAATGACATACATCCATGTGAATTACATCACATAGAATCTCATCTCTATATCCACCTATTTTAAATTCAGCAAGGCATTGTTTAGTTACCATTACCTGATGTCCTTTTTGCAACCATGAGACCTTGTATGGATTTGGGTGCGAATTTGTCTTCAATTCCAATTTATCCACCATCTATGTGGATACTAGATTGCTAGTTCTCCCACTGTCAATTATCACCTTGCATACTCTATCTTTAGTCTTGCAAGTTGTTGTGAACAAATTGTACCTCTACACTGGCTTTTCAATATCTGGCTCTGTTTTTAAGAGAACCTTTCTCAACATCAAGGATTTTCCATCCTCTGCACCTTCTGCTTCAACATTCCCTTTCTGTGCTTCTGAAATGTGAGTTTCACCTCCTCCTTATTTATTTCTCTCAGGACATTCCCAATACATGTGTCATGTCTTTCCACAAGCATAACACCTTACCTATCCTCCTTTTCTTCTTCCTCTTCCTCTGAAAGAATTTCTTCCACCACTTTGTCTTCCTCGAGGACTTCCTCCTCTTTCTGAGTGACTATGTGGTTTCTCAGTCTCATTCTTGGTTTTATGTGCCTTGTCATGGGCAACTCCCTTAAAAAAAAATTGACTTATGCCTTTGCTTCACTGACTCTATTTTCTGGCCAACTTCTCCTCTGCCATCAGTGCAATATGATAAGCATCCTCCACTGTCCTCACCAACATCATGTTGATTTCATCCTCAATCTCATATCTTAGGCCATTTATGTACCTGGAAACTTTCTCTTCATCTCTCTCCCTCTGTTCAGTCCTGATGTTCATCTTGTAGAACTCCTTTGTGTACTCTTTCACTGCCATGTCCTTTTGACTCAGGTTATGTAACTTTCTGAACGGATTCACCTGATAATATTTGGGTATGAATTTGACCTTCATCTTGGCTACCATTCTATCCCAATTCTTTATCTTTTGCTTTCCTTTTCTCCTCTTATAACCCTACAGTTCATCCCACCACAGTGTTGCATGTCCTTTTATCCTGGTGACAACATGTTTCACCTTCTTCTCCTCATCAACATCTTCATAATCAAAGTACTTGTCCATGGACCTTATCCAGTCCAGCATCTCTTCAACATCCAAGTTTCCTTCGTACATTGGGATGTCTATCTTTGCTCTAGCTCCCAACTGCACAACAACTTTCAGTAAGCATTCTTTGGTGGCATCTACCCCTACAGCTTCTTCTTCGACCTCTATCTCTTTACTTTCTGCATCACTGACGTCTCCAGCATAAGGTTCTCTTCTCTGCGTTGCTTCCATGCCTCCAACCTGGCACGAAGTTCTCTCATTTCTCTTTCTACAGCGTGATTGGCTACAGGTGGCTCCACATGTCTCCTTGGAGGCATTGTGTTGATTGGTTATCACACACAGAGTTTAACTTCGATTTATCTTTCAGATACCTGAAACAAAATCACGCTCTGATACCATTGGTACAAACCCCCCTACACTCCCTCAGGGTTGCGTGACCTCCCATTCAAGGATCTTAATCTCCTCGAGATGGATTAGCTCCTTGAGACCTTTCTGGTCTCAAAATAAATCAAACACAGGCCCTGCTATCACCCAAGGTCCAGGTCATATGGTACCTGCATTTCTCCGTTCTGATCGTCTTTCATCATCCCTCAGGTTTTCACGGTCATGATCTGATCATTATCGATTTGTTCATCGATCGACGATTCACAGTGATTTTGGGGCACCAACATGCTCGTTCTTTATCGGAGGGCTCAATCTCCACAATCAGAAAAGTACTCACCCAACTCGATCTAATCATGGTTGTTGATCCCTCGTCCCGACGAGATCAACAACGTTGGTGAATTGTGAGTCGTGAACTAGCACATCTACTAATTTAACACCAACGAACGCTAGCTCCTTCTAATAACCCTTCTTTGCATGTGTCCTCGGGCTATGACCCAAGGCTTAACCTCCTGGTGCTTCACGACTTTGAAACTTTCAACCGAGATCAGATCAACGGTCCTCATCCTCCTTCACAACCAATGATCGATAACTACTTCGGGACTCCACACTTAGAGAGTTTGAGATGTTCCAAACTCTGCTTCCCCCCAGAGTATTATGTACCCAAAGTTCTAGATCAAGCGCCATACGTCCACCCAAATCAACGGCTCTGGTCCACTTCGGGACTTCGGCCTTCGGGAGTCTCAACTTATCCACACTCGCTTTCTCCTGGAGCACTTTCACCTGGAGTTCACGATTCATTGACACGTGCCTCCCACAGATCGACGACCACAAGCCACTTCATCTATTCGGGCTTCAGGAGTTTCAAACTCTTTGCCTTCGCTTTCTCCTGGATTTCTTTCACCTGGAGTTCACGATCTATCGATGTGTGTCTCCCACAGATCGACGACTACGATTAAATTTGGTTCTTAAGGCTTCGGGAGTTTCAAACTCTCCGCAATTGCTTCCTTCCTAAGTAATTCCACCTGAAATACACAATCTGTCGACGCGTGTCCTTCTATATCTGACGACCACAATTCACTTCGGCTCTTCAGGGTTTAAGAGTTCCAACTCCTGCACACTCATTTTCTCCTGGAGTGTTTTCAACTGAAGATGACAGAGTTCTGCCATGTGTCCTTCTGGATCTGACGATCCATATTTTCTCTACTCCCGTCGAATTCCTTCCAGAGTGTTAGACCTACGAACTTCCTGATCTCTCGCCGCGTGTTCTTCGCAACAGACGGTTGTGATCTACTTCAGCCTTTGAGAGTTTGTCACACTCCACAACTGAAATCTTCTTAAGTGAATTTCCTCGAAGTCTCAGATATATTGACACATACCTCTCGATGACTAATGACCAACATATATTTCGGCCTTCGTCTCTTTGGCGACTTCTCTCTCCCCTTGTCTACAAAAATTTCGAAGTGCTTCCAATACGGATTTGTAGATATTACGCCACCTGCACCTATGGATGATGGACGGTCCCTAACCTCTTCAGGACTTCGACGAATTCCTCACTCCTGTGTGCACAATGAGACTTAAATATTACACAACTTACTTAGATCCAATGGTCTGTAACGATTTCGCTTCCTCATGGACGGATCTTGATCGATAACTCGGTGAATCTTCAGAGCTTCACTCCCTTTGAATATTTCTACTTGCTATCTCTCTTGAGATTTGTTTCTTGAACCCTTTGACTCCTCAGAGGGCTACTTCAACACTTAGTTTAACTTTGAATATGTGCACTCTTTGCAACAGATCCTTACGCAAGACTTAGCTTCTTGCAGGTGATTGTGCACACCTTGCAACAGTCCATTTGCACTCCTTGCAAATGAAAGTTTCACGCTATCTCTTTTGAGCTTCTGAATCGATATAGACTCTATCAATGCACTCCTTTTGGACTGTATGCACACCTTGCATGAACTCAATGAAGAGAAACAATTGAAGTTGATTCAAATACTTCACAGTTTCATATACTCAATAACATAACTCATTCATTCATGAAAATAGAAATAACAGGAAAACTGTAACCAGTAGCAACACCATGCATTGGGTCAATATCCCTTTGTTATATTCATTCAGATGTAAATGGCTACAAATATGACAAAACAAACTTACATTCAGTAACAACTATCTCCTACTAATCTGCAACAACCTTATTTAGGCATACTATGCACTTACTTATACAATAGGTCCTCTAGGGTTCCCTCCAACTACCTATCTGATCGAAATAAAAGCTTACAAATACTTAGTCCTATTACAATAAACGTCTATGACAGAAAATTTAAGGTGGATCTTCAGATCCATGCCAAAATCAAATAACTCAAGGACGATCTGATCTCTTCTAGCTTGACATGATCGTTCAACCCCCCAGCATTAAAACTTCTATGATTCATCATTTACTCAGAAGTTCTCTTAGAAACATCATCTTTCAAAATTTAAAATTTTATTCAAAAGGCGTGCTAGGCACTGTGTTGTTATCCCATGTGGCTTTGTTGACGATGTTCCTACATAATGCTACCTAAAACAAAATGTTTTTTTTATAAATGTTAAAATTGTAGCTCTTTACGACCTAATTGAAATTGTGGCAATAACAACAGATCGCTACACAAATAAACAACCCAAAATTGGACCCCAAATGGTCACTTGAAAAATTATTTCTAAAATATTTTATGTTTTTTAATTTACATTAAAAAAATAGAAAGGAAAAAATAAACAAATAAATTAGAGTTATAGTTTTTGTTTTAAAAATAGGTGTTTTTCTAGAAAAAATTAAATTTGTTTCATTTTTTATTTTTT
>ML781193.1:6653-36676 GCA_009831015.1 Picea engelmannii | reverse complement strand
GGAGAATGGTTTCCCCGATGTTCTCAGTTATGTGTTGCCAGATTTTCTACCAGTCGAGTTGAGTCAAAAGGAAGATTCATGTGTTCCTCTCTTTCCATAGTTTCCATAGAATGAAACCTGGAAGTAGCTGCTAGATATAGTTTAGGATGGGAGACTGGAAGGCTGAGTTCCTCCATGCTTCTATGGTCTCCCTGAGGCCTTATCGCTTGTAATATTTGGTGCACAAGATAGAGGCATAGTGATCCCAGAGTTGTGATCTGTAGGAGCAAAGAATGAGCAGATGGTTTTGTGATTTCAAGTCTTTCTAGCATAGAGGGAAAATGGAGGGCCATATAAACCCTCTTTTGGTGAGGTTGTCCCAAGTGAGGATGGCCTTATGTGAAAGGAGCCAAAGGAAAGTTCTTATTTTTGTCCAGTTCTTGATCGACCCGATTTTCGCCCAGACTGGTTCCTGTGGGAGCATGTGTGAGGAAATATTTATGTTGTAGGCCTCTTTGATGGTGAAGGTGCCTCATAAGGAATGTCACCATATTAAGATGTCGTCTCCTTGAGAGATAAGAATTTTCCTAGAAGCAATTGTCTCGTGCCAAGTCTAAAGATCCATGTGCGCTAGAGTGTGAAGTTCATTGGGGGTGAGCTTCCAAATATGCCAAGTTGCGCCTGGGGGGTTCTCCATCCAAAAGTCCGCGATCTTGATTAGACCGAAATCAGTGGTGGGGGTAAGGAGTACTTCTACAATAGGTTTTTTCTTTAGGGAGGGCCATTGTTTCCATGAGTCATTCCAAAAGGAAGTTTTCCTTCCGTTTTGTATTTCCCAGAAAGCATGATCGACAATCAGTGAGTGTCCTTGTCTTGCAACATTCCATATTAGAGAGCCATGTGTGTTTTCATTCCATGTGATGAGATGGTGTTCAAAAATATGTGGAACATACTTCTTCCTCAAGATTTTGGCCCATAGGTCCTTAGGTCACTTCAGCCATATCCACCATATCTTTGCACTCAGGACTTTGTTGTGGGTGGTTGGGTCCCTTAGGCCGAGACCGCCTTGTAGTTTTGGCTTGCAATTTTTTCCCCAATTGATCAGAGCTATTTTTCATTCCATCTTTGCCCCTTTCAAAAAAAAAATTCTTTGAAGGGTTTTGATGGCTGTAAGAATACATCTTGGGGTGGCTAAAGCAGAGAAGGAATAAATAGGCAAGGATTGAAGGACTGACTTAAGGAGAATGAGGCGGTTGGGTAGGTTGAGTGATTGAAAGGTCCAGGAGGAGAGTCTTTTGCCCATGGAAGAGAGGATCCTTTCCCATGAGGATTTACAAAGGGCCTTAGTGATAAGAAGAATGCCAAGGTATTTAGACAGAAGGGAGCTATGTGTGAAGCCTGAGATACTAGTGATGTGAAGATGAACAGGCAAGGGGGTGTTGAAGAAGAAGAGCTGAGACTTTCCTTTGTTAATGTCCATTCCTGAGGCGATGAAGAAAATGTGTAGGATATTAATAATACTCAGAGCTTCATAGACAACGGGGGAGCTCGGCATTAGGGTTTCATCAACATATTGGCTATGGGAAATAGGAGGATCCATGCCATGAAGGGGGATCCCAACTAGAGACTTGTCCACAAGAGAGGCTTTGATGAATCGACCGAGCCCTTCTGCCATAATTATGAAGAGAAAGGGGGATAGGGGGTCCCCTTGAAGAATTCCTCGGGAGGGAACAAAGGAACGGGAGGGAAATCCATTGATAAAAATGGAGAAGAAGGCAGAGGAGGTGAGGTTTAGAATCCATTTCACCCACTCCAAAGCAAAGCCAAAAATAAGAAGAATGGATTTCATATGCTTTTCAAAAGCTTTAGAAAGATCTAACTTTAAAAGCATACCTATAGTACTTGTGATCTGAAGTGAGTGTAGGACTTCATGGGAAAGGATGACGATGTCACAAATTTTTCTACCTTCCACATACCCAGACTGCTCAGGGGAGATGATGCAGGTCATGAGCGGTTTGAGGCATTAGGCGAAAAATTTTGTTAACAACTTGTAGATTACATTGCAAAGACCAATTGGTCTGAACAATTTAGGATGGGTGACTTGATATTTTTTGGGGACGAGTTTCAGGAAAGCGGCATTGAGAGAAGGGAGAACCTTCCTGAAGATGCGAGAGTCTTTGATGATGTCCCATACTTCATCATGAATCATGGGCCAACAGAAATGAAATAAGTCCATCGTGAAGCCGTCTGGTCCTGGAGCCTTGCCAACGGGGGTGTCTTGCAGTGTTGAGTCCAATTATTCTATCGTGATTGGTCTAGACAATGCTCCATTCTATTCTCGATTTATGAGGTTGGGGATATTCTGGCTGATCTTTTCTATGTAAGGGGTTCTGTCAATGGAAGGCTCCAACAATAGATCTTGGTAATAGGAGACTAGTTCAAGCTCTATATCTTCATGTTTATGGAGAGTTTGTCCTTGCTCCGTGACCAGGTGTGTAATATGGTTTCTATGTCTGCGTTGGATGGTTGCACGGTGGAATAATTTGGTGCTTCATTCCCCTTATTGGAGCCATTGTATTTGGTATTTTTTCCTCCACAAGACTTCCTCTTGAGAATGTCATTCCTCCAGTTGTTGTTTGAGTAAATTCTCCTGCTCTTTGAGGTCCTCCGTGAGGCCTTGATCCCTGATCTAGATTTGGATGTTCTTCATTTGATCGTTTATTTTTCGTTGAGCTTCAAAAATATTGTCGAAGTGTTGTCTGTTCCAAATATTTAGGCTTTTCTTAAATCTTTTCAGTCGCTGTTGAAAATGGAACATTTTGGACCCATGAGAAATTGCGGCTTCCCTCCACCATTTCGGAGTGAGAGCTTGGAATTCCAAGTGGTTAAGCCAAAAGTTATCAAATCTGAACGGCTTACATCCAGGAGTGCCAGAGATGTCCAAGGAGAGCTGAATAGGCCAGTGGTTAAATCCCGAGATGTTCAAGATGCTAGCACACATCACGAGTCCTTTCATTAAGAAGGTTAATGAAATGAGAAAGAGGTCTATTCGGCAAGCAACTTGTTGTGATCCCGAATGTTGGTTAGACTAGGTGAAAAGGTCATTCTGGGTTTCCATATCTATGAGACCCAAAGTGTCTATCAGAGCCTGGAAGTGCTCACTTTCTGTTTCGAGTCTGCGAGTACCTCCCCTCTTTTCATCTAAGTGTAAAACCATGTTCAATTCTCCTCCTAGTATCCACCGACGTTCTCTAATGAGGGTGGCTAGTCAATCCAGATTCTAAATGAAGTTGAGCTTGTCTCAATTGATATAAACTTGTTATTATCATAGCTATTTGAGTTTCCATTTCATATTCATTATATTTATCAGTAGAAGTAGAAGTACTTTGAATTTGGTGTTGGAATAGCCATTTTCAAATTGTTTGATAAATTTTCTACACTATATAAACCAAGAAAAACACAAAAAAAATTAGCTGGGATATTACACAACCTTAAAGCATTCCCTTTCCAACGACTATGCGGATATTGTAGAAACAAGCAAGTCAATGAAAACACAGTCCAAGTATAAATTTGAATTAGCAAAAGGAGAAATATTCTTTACCCAAAAATAATAAAAGAATGAAATCAAATTCAATGACTATGATCCATTGATCGTGCTTCCGGAGGAAATCCTTTCACACATGCCGACTTTCCCCAAAATTGTTCCCAAGACTAGTTTCAATTCACCTAGAAGAGTCATAATTCAACTTCCAATTCAAATCGAAGGAGTTCTTTCAAACTCCTCCGATACAAATTGGAGGAGTTCATTCAAACTCCTTCGATGCCATTTGTGGGAGTTCCCACTAACTCCTTCGATAAGGGACAAGACCTCCCAGACTGTTGTTCGTATTTTGGACATAAATTTTGACTCGTGTGTCCATTCCATGCATTCTGTATACCATTGGAAAGGTATTTTCGAGATATAGGATTTTCTAGTTATACGAATTAAGGAATCGCTTACCAATTTTCTTCACTTTTCAGGATTAATATCTAACACCTTGTTAGCAATCTAAGAGGATGCAACACCCCAATCATGAGCAGATGAACCAGAAATCAGATGCAGGGAAGTTTACATAATATTTAAATTAATTAATGCATCAGATATTTGCATTAAAATTATTAGTCTTGATAGTTTATTTGGAGTTTCTCTCATATGTTGTATGTTAAATGCTGCCAGATAACCAAATCCAAGGGGAGGATGTAATGCCCCTTTTGACTTAGACAACTAGAATTACTTAAGGCCTAATCATATTTTATTTTCTATTAACTGGGAAACTTTTAATGATACACTTGAAATTTTAAGACATATGGACCTAGGTGAATGTCAATTCTATGAATGTTTATCGTTATTTGAATTATGATGGATATTATGCAAGCTATTTCTAACTTGAAAATTTTGACATTTAAAGTTGTTGGTATGTGGATACCGTATTGAGATTATGATTAAATGCATTTACATGATGATAATCAATGGATATGTATGGGTTTGTGTTCATGAACATCGACCAGGAAACAATATGGTATGAATTTTGTATGTGAAATTATATTGGTTCAAATGCATTTCTATGATGTGTGGACAAGTGTAGGTTTTTTAGGTGGCGAGATTGCCTGAAACTGAATATACGATGACAAAATTCCCAGCAACACAGTGCCACTGTATGGTCCATGGCAGGGTGTTCACCCTAGTTCTATTAGGAGGGGTGGAGGCATTTCCCACCTTGTATCCTCTGAAACCTGGAGTCATGGGAGGATGATGTTAGCTCACGCTCCCCTAGACGTGTGATGATGACTACTAGTTGCCTATCAGGGAAGCTTGGTTAAGAGAGTTGACAGTTCCGCTTATAGGTTCTATTTGGAGTTAGGTCAATATAGTTAACACTCCAAGACAGTCCAACCAGAGGAAGGATAGGGATGGAAGATGGAAGTAGTTTAGGGAGGAAGGATGACTAGAAGTAGTTGAGAGTGTGTGGGGCTTTCGCAGTATGGTAGAATTTCTTGATTTCCTCATTTTAAAAAAAATATGTACATATGTATGTTTATATTTACTTAATTGAACTACAATTATGTAAGTGAATGTTGATTGTGATAAATTATTGTAATTGAGGGATTTCACAAACATTTTAAATGGTTTATTATCTTTTATGAAATGAATGATCTTGTTGATTGGATTGGATGCATACAAGAATTAATTTAGTTGTGATAATTATTTTCATTAGTACATGTGTGAGTCATGTATGTGCTAGCTACACATGCATGCCTTGCACATGTACACTAGTATGTATACGTGTTTTAAATTGATGATGTTGTTTATTTGATGTGGATGTATGAATCATATGTCATTACCCTTGTATTGTAAATTACTCTAACTTCGGGACAAAGTTTCTTGAAGGCTGGATGTATGCAACAACCCCATTTGATTATTTAATTCTAATAGTTGCTAATTTAAATTTAATTAATTATTAAAATAAATTCAATAAATCTTTTATTATTTTATTATTAACATCGAGGTGAAGTAATTAATGAAGGGATGAGGTTATTGAGGAATTAATGAGGGGGATAAGGTAGTTGGGGAATTGAATGAGAGGGAAGGATAAGGAAGAGGGAAGGGGACTTGGAGGAGGGGTCTCATTCTGTTTTGGAAAATTCTACAAGAGGTGGAAGAGGAGGAGGAAAATTGGGAGAAAATTTTGTTTTGGGAACTCTCACAGGGAACTGTTGTTGCTGGGAACTTTGGGCTTGGGGGTCAAGAAACCACAAGGATTCCAGGATCTAGGGAGTCAGAGAGGTTGTTCCTAGTTGGTTGGGAGGTTAATATTAAGTTGGGTAATTTGGGAAAGCACAAGAACAAGTGAACCAGGGGCTGAATGAACCAACCTGCAGGTGGAGGTAGGTATTTTACCAGTTGGTATGTTATCATTGTGTTGTCGTTATTATGATGTTGTTGTTGGTGTTATTATGTTGTCTAATTTGTTATTATGTCTATTTACTAGTTTATTCCTGGTATAAAAAAATCATGAAAGAAAATTCTAAACATTATTGCAGTTATTCAGTAGGAGATAAGGAATTATATATTATTTTATTGAGGCCCTGAAATGAAGGCCTTACATCCATTTTGAAAGTTTTAGATTCAGATGAGGATTTTGTTGTGTGCATAGATAAATGCAAGGAAGGTCTCAATGGAGTTCTTATTTAAAATGGACATGTGATTTGTTATGAGTCCAGAAAATTGAAGGAGCGTGAAATAAATTATGTTACACATGAATTAGAGTTGACAACCATAATACCTGCTTTAAGAATGTGGAGGCATTACCTCATGGGCATAAAATTTGAATTAAGGATGGACCATGACGGTCTGAAATATTTGTTTGAACAATCAACACTTAATGCTAGACAAACTAGATGGCCAAAATTTCTTAGCGAATACAAATTTGACATCAAGCACATAAAGGAAAAATAGAACAAAGTGGTTGATGCAATAAACAGAAGGGTGCATAAAATGCATGATACAACCATTAGTATGTACAAGACAAATTTAAAAGATAGAATTCTAGAGGCTGTAATAGAAGATCAACATTATGTGCAAGTCAAAAAAACTTACAACAAAATGATATACAACATAAATATAAGGATTATAAGATGGAAGATAATGGAATCCTTTTATTTCGAAACCAATTATATGTTCTCAATTCTCAGGAATTGAGAAATTTAGTTCTGAAGGAGATGCATAATGTGTCATACGTCGAACATCCAAGATACCAGAAAACTATTATAGCTCTAAGAGGCCAATATTTTTGGCCTAGTATGAAGAAAGACGACACTGATTATTTGACCAGATGTATGGAATGTCAGAATGTAAAGGTCGAACATCGACATCCAGTAGGATTGTTGTGGCCTTGCCCATTCCTGAATGTAAATGAGAAGTTGTTACTATTTATTTCATTACCAAATTTCCTAGGACAACAAGGAAACATGATTCCATCATGGTAGTGGTGGAAAATCTTGCAAAGGTTTCACATTTCATTCTTGTGAAAGTAACTCATAAGGAAACCAATATTGCAGAAATTTATATGAGAGAAATTGCTAGGCTACAAGGTGTTCCTAAGGAAATAGCATCGGACAGAAATCCTAAGTTCACTTCCAATTTTTGGAAGGGTTTATTTAGAGGATTTGGTATCAATCTAAATTTTAGTAAATCATATCACCCAGAGTCAGATAGGAAGACAGAAAGGATTAATCGGATAATTGAATTTTTTTTTCCCTAGGAATACAACACAGGAAACCCTCGAGTACTTCCCCACATTTCGTGAATGGTAAACGAGGTAAAATGTTCGGCCTGATTACGTGTCTAACCTGGTAGGTACATCAAATGAGGCCCTAAAAAATCTCTTGGCCATGGATTCAACCCCGGAACCTCAATCAAGCAAACAACGACACTCATCCACTTGAGCTAACCCACTGGGCTAATCGGATAATTGAATATATGTTAAGAGTGTATGTAATGGACAAGCCTTCTAGACGGGAGGACTATATCTATTTAGTTGAGTTTACTTACAATAATGGGTAGCATGAATCATTGAAGATGAGCCCGTTTGAAGCATTATATGGTAGAAAATGCAATATACAAGTTGGGATAACCCAACAGACAGAGTCGTGATTGGGCCCAAGTTGTTAAAGGAAATGGAAGAATATATGATAAATATCATGAAAATTTTGAAAGTCACACAAGATCGGAAGAAGAGATATGCCGATAAAAATAGAACAAATAGAGCATTCAAAGTGGGAGAGCATGTGTTTTTAAAAGTTAAAGCCAAGAGAAGATCGTTGAAACTAGGAAGTTTCTCAAAGTTGGCAATGAGATATTGTGGGCCTTTTGAGGTCTTAGAAAATATAGGACTAGTTGCATACATGCTAGCATTATCTGCGTCCATCATAATTCATAATGTGTTTCATGTGTCTTTATTACAAAAATATGTACCTGATTCTAATTATGTGATTGATTGGAATGTGATCCAGGGGGAACACGAAGGAGATTTTTGGGTGGACCCAGTGCACATCCTAGACCGAAAAAGTCAAATTGCTCAAGAACAAATTCATCGTCTTGGTAAAGGTTCAATGGACATGTTACGGTCCTGAAGACACTACATGGGAGCACGGACAAGCCATGATGAAAGCATACCCGCAAAGTTTTGAAAATTTTTAAGAAAATTGAATGTAAATTTGTACATAAGTAAATGAAGACTCCATTTCAACAACTGAAGTTCCCAGAGCCACAAATATTAGATTTTTTGTCCAACCGATGTGTAGGTTGAGGGGAAAAGTGATTTGTTGGTTTGAATTTTTGTGTGAGTTATTAAGTTGCAGAATTATCAAATATTTTGATATAATGTTTTTATATATGTCAATGTGTAAATTGTATGGTTATGTGCACTCAGGACAATGCAGTTTGTAGTGGGAGGGGAATGTAACATCCCTGTTTTCAAACCCAAAATTAGCGATATGTATTGTAAATGTAGTATGTGACCAGGAGCTAAGCGATGTATTTTGTGAATGTGATGCATGGCTGAGAGCCAATACGTAAATGATGTAAATTGAAATACAATGAATAAATGTATCGTCAATTGTAGATGGACAGGGATAGAGACTTGGGAGATAAGTATCCATAAGAGAGGGAGGGGATCCAAGGGGGGGATAGTTTACCCATGTCTATTAAACCAAAACCCATTTCTTATTTCCTTATAAATTGTCCTTACCATGAACTTTTCATTAGTTGTTGAGTGTTCTAGAGCCCAATCATTGAATTCATGTAAGAGGGTTGGTGTGAGAGTCATTTTCCATAGTTATTGAGAGCATGGGGGTTGAGTACAATCAGCTTGGGGAAGAGTACAATTCAAGAAAGAAATAAAAAGGGAGGAAAGTCATATGGGGGGAGACCAGAATTATGCATTCACGTTTTTGCCTATAGAGCATTTTTACATGGATTTTTTTGGCCAGCAATGGAGTTATGAGTATTGAAGCTTGAAGGCAGTTGTTGTGGGCATGTTTAGCTATTGTTTGGAGCTGTAATGTCATGGAGAAAGAGGTTGTGTGTCTGGGAGTAAGGAGTTGTTCAAAATTCGTCAAGAAAACATGTGTTTTGGCCGTTGAGGGAATTTGTGTTGCAACTGTAGAATTCTTAAAGCCCCAACAAATAGAATTATTGTCCAACCTGTGTTGGAAGCCCTGGAAGGGAGTGGAAATTCTCGAGGGACTGTGAGCAGTGAAGGGGGATTCCATCCCTTGGATTATGATGGTTGAGGAGAATAGAGTAGGTGGACTGGAATTAACTATGAGTTTGACTGTTAAGAGGGGGACATTAGCCAGCCTTAGGGACCATCCTCTCTTTTGGATTCATAGACCCATCTCAGGGTGTCTCATTATTGAGAACTAGAACAACAAGACTACGATTGGGAGGAACTTCCATCCGCTACAGTGGGCTACACATTTTATAAGATAAGTATTGTTATTTGTGGTGTTCATGAGTGTATAATGCTTATATAGTTGTTGTGCAATTCACTTTAAAATATATTTGGTTATTATTGTTTGTTGTGAGCAAAATGATGCACTTTAATCCATGTGGTTGAGTGTTGTTTTGTGTATTTAGTTGTTGTTTTTTTTTTCTGACGAAAACGATTATGTTGCATTAAGCGACATTCTGGCAAGCTAGAATCAGAAAGTTACAACTCTGAAGAAGGTTGGTGACCTCTAACAGTGTTTCCAACCTTCTTGTGGATGTCTTAGGAGACCAATCCTATCTGCTTCTTGAGCTAATTCGAGAAAATGACAAAAATTGCATACATGAGTAAATTCTCACAAACTGTGAGCATAGCAGAAGACAGAAGCAAAGCATTAAACCGAGGGAGATGAAATTTTCCCCTTAAAGTAGGGATCCATCTTTTTCTGAGAACCTGAGGAAATGTTGGAGGCCGCTTCCTTTTCTCTGCGCGCTTTGTTGGTCTTTCTCCCTCGGGTAAGGGGTGGAGACGGAACTGAATTGTTTTCAGGTTCAGAAGTTTCCACAGAGCCACTAGAGGGGACTGAAACATCCAGACCTGCAGAGGTAGTGGGTTCCGGAACTGAAGCCCGAGTTTCTCTCGTTGCTACTGAATCTGGGGGGTGGAATCCGGAAGGCTTTCGTCTGTCGGAGGATCTTCCTTGACTGTTGTTGCTTCTAGATCTAGGGCTTCATCTTCCTTCAACGCATCAAAGTTGTTTTTGTTTTCTAGAGTTGTCTCTGCTGAATGAGTGGCCTTCGAAGCCTGGGCTAGTGGAATTCGCCTTGGCTGCCTTCGTCGATTAGATACTGGCTGAAAATCATCTTCTTTGACTGGTCCCGGCTCCTCAGAGGCTTTGGGGCAACTTTTTGCGAAATGACCGTAAGCATGGCACCAGAGGCACTTAAAAGGAATCTGCTCGTAGTCCAGCTCTTGGATATGGCACCATTCCCCCAGGGAGAGCTTAATGGCTTCCGGAAGTCCTTTCTCGAGGTTAACCTCAACACAAATACGAGCGCAGGTAAACTGATCCCCTTTCGGCTCCACCCTGTCCAGGAAACGCCCAAGTTTATTTCCAATGTCCTCCAGAGATCTTATCCCCCAGAGATGCAAGGGGAGATGGGGCAGCCTAACCCAAACAGGGGATGTTGTGATCTCGGCTTCGGGATTGAATTCGGGCGTCCATGGGGCTAAGAACAGCCCTCTCGACCCCATGAAATAGGGTCCAGATCTGAAAACTAGATCCCGGTCCTCTTTCCTCGAGAAACTGAAGACAAAAAAAACCCTGCCTACTGCGCACAAAGAAACGTTTCTCTGTTTCAGCATCTTCCAATGATCCTCCATCCATGCCTCCACCATTTTGGGGCTAGGCCATAATCCCATAAACTTTCCGATGAGGGCCTTTTCTGCTAGAAAGAGGGCAAGATTGCAAGGGTCCTCTGGAGATATCTCCAGAGAGGGGATCTCCTCCATCTTCTTAACAAACTTAGACGGGAGAGAAGGCTGGGATTTAGGTCCTGCCGAGCGGACTAACGTTTTGAATGCTTCCAAAGGATCTTCTTCTGACTCGACCATCGGATCTGGGGCCATCATAGCAAGTCGTCGACTACCAGCAAAATCGCAGAGGTAAGCAAGACCACTTTTCCAAAACGCAGCAACACAAAACACAGGATGGACGCTCGGAAAGACACTGAACCGCGGCTCTGTATGCAAAGAGAACCCTGATCGGCTGCTTCAGTCGAAGATCCGCGCCCCTGCAAACGTAAACCAGAGCGAAGGCGGCTAGGGTTTAGGCCCTAGCCGCAATGGCAATCTGTCTCGCTTCAGCCTTGCACGGCGGTGTCTCAGCATCCATTATCGTCAAGTTCAATTGTTTTCTTAAAGTTGAAGGACATGGGGGTGGGCTTTGATCCACTTATGTGTGCACGAGTCACGATACCATTTATTATAGTATCTCTGGGTGCAACCACACGTTCGACCACTACCTCAAGGTTTCCCCATGGCTCCAGGTAAAGCCCTCACGAGAATTGAACCTTGCCCAACGGTGAAAAACTCCTCGCTTTCCACCATTGGATCCAACCCCTTTGGGCTTTTGTGTATTTAGTTGTTGTTGTGTACAGTAAGAGTAATTATATTTACATTTTTATTGAGTATGGGTAACTAAATGAACTTGAATTTCATTATATGTGTTATTTTCCGCATTTAAATTTAGTATCAGAGATTTTCATTAAGTCATTTTAGTAGTGATGTGACCCAGTTGGGGGATGGGTATATTACATCACATATAACATCCATTAAGCCAAACTCTATTGCTACAATAAGACTCGTCAATGTTGTTAATGATAATTGAGCTAGAAACTTCTTCACAGATAGAGCTAATTGTTCTTCGATCAACATCAACAAATCTATATGTGTATAGAGTCTTGTTTCTTGATGTATGTGACGCTAAAATATATACAACCTAGATGTGCATCAACACA
Source organism: Picea engelmannii (assembly GCA_009831015.1). NCBI lineage: Eukaryota > Viridiplantae > Streptophyta > Pinopsida > Pinales > Pinaceae > Picea > Picea engelmannii. The sequence continues at coordinate 24,648 of ML781193.1, read as the reverse complement.
ACCTTCATTAAACTCTATAGGGTAGCACGTGGATCTTTTTTTATCCCTCTAGGGAGGTTAGCACCTAGATCTTTTTTTTCCATCTAAAATATGTATATATAAAAATGAAAATACACCTAACTCTCACCAAAAAGAAAAACCATGTAGACATGACAAGGATACTTCCAAGGATACTTCCAAATATCAAGATGGAGCCCTATGCAACATTATTAGGCATACAATTGAATGTAATTAGATGGCTTTTTATACCATGTGATAAGAATTTTATAACCAACCCATATTTAGACCATTGCACAAGTGACACACATAAGTGTGCCAACGACCTTTTCTTGTCTAGTGATATTAACTTTAACTTTCTCCACTCCTTTTCTTGTCTAGTGATATTAACTTTAACTTTCTCCACTCTAGGGAAGAAAAACCAGGATGAACGAACATGAAGAATATATTGCCATTACAATGTTTACGATTTTTTTTTTGTGAACATGAAGAATATATTGCCATTACAATGTTTATGATTTTCTTTTGTGAAGAAAAGACCCATATACTCTATTTATATGAAAATAGATAATTTTTTTAAATCATTATATATGTAAAGGTAAAATATGAGTAATTTGATTTATTTTTTAAAATTATTGTCCACTTTAAAAAAATCGTTCAAAACTTAATTATATATAAAAAGTAGATGTTTATAATTCGGAAGTTGTACCAATATAAAAAGATTATTTTTTTTGTTTATTTCTCTATCCGAAGAAAATTCATATGTTGTTTTCAGAATTTAGATTTCCAACATGTTGCAGCTTCCATCAAAAATTAATTGTATATAAAAAGTAGATGTTTATAATTTGGAAGTTGTACCAATATAAAAAGATTATTTGTTTTAGTTTATTTTTCTATCCGAATAAAATTCATATGTTGTTTTCAGAATTTAGATTTCCAACATGTTGCAGCTTCCAATTTAGGAATGTGGCCATAGCAAATGTCAAAATGGATACTAGATTTAGTGCTACTAAATCAAATATACACAAGTGTAGTACAATCCTTGAAAATTGCAATTCTTAGTGGTTTTAGTAACGAGACATTAATAATTGATTAGATATGCCTCTGTTGCAAAGGTAATTCTAGAAGATAATGCAAGTGCAAGTAGACAATAACAACGCCATGTTAACGCTAATTCTAGTAGATGAATGCCAACAGACAATAACATAGTGAAATAAGATGCAAGGTGATCCACAAATATATATATATATATATATATATATATATCATGGCCACTGCAAAATTGACATCCCATAGAAAAACTCACTGTTATTTAGGAAGGAATCTAATTATATATTCAAATTACTTATTTGTAACTACTTTTTCAATTTGTATCTCACAAAAATAAAGTAATTCATTCCATCTATGGATGCAATTCTAACAATGATGTACATCCCTCCCAGTGATATATGAATTGTAATCTCAACAAGGGTTTTCAAAATCTTAAATCCCTGGAATCAAACCATTATCATAACACTACTCATTCACCCACAACTTTTCTTCAACTGATGAATTGGAAGAAGATTGGTTTAGTAATCTTCTTATACCCACAATTAATAAGACTTCAATAGTGAATCGATTAATATGGTATGAAACATACTAATCATGTATTAAGTTTTATTTCAGTGGAATTCACAAATATTTGGCAATGGAAGTAACAAGTTTGGATTTTGCTTAAGTTTTTTTGCTTAAATTTTTCATCATGTGTGAAAAAAAAAATATTGATGATGCGAGGTCTCATCATAAAATTCGTCACATTAATAACCTCTCACAAACTATATTTTAATAACATGTTGGTTGCATCTAATCTCAACTTATATCGATTTCATTACAATAGATTTTGTCACACTATGAGGATGATCATGATACAAAACATTGAGACACACGTCATATAATCTTCATGAGGTTGATTCATGCTAAATACATCAAACCTCATCACAAGGAGGTGAGCCTCCTCAACACAATGTTGTAACCCTGCCTCCTCAACACAACATTGTAACCCTGTAATATTCATGAGGTTGATTCATGCTGAATACATCTAACCTCATCACAAGAAGGCAAGCCTCACAATGCTATAAGCACCTATATTCATGGCAATTCCACATTAGCTTTAGAAAGCATATGTTGACAGATGTAGATACAGAGTGATAGATCCAAATTTATGCCATTTTTTGGGAGGTGTCACACACCCAAGAGTCATGCCCAAGTCCATCCTTGGCATCTCGTGGACGTGTGGCACCGCGGAAATTCTCTCTTGGCATCTTGGCTCAACCAATGATATTTCACCCGAACTATGCCTCTTCACCTAGAGCATACCCATACTTTGTTCTCTTCTGCGAACAAGTCAGGTTCTTACTCTATGCAACTCAGTTGTATACTTAGACATTTGTTAGCATTCTTTAACACATAGTCAATTTGGAATACAACATAAAACATGCGAACACAAGACACACACATATAGTGTGGGCGGAACCAACGGTGCCTAATACCTGACTTCGTTTACTATATTGCGAAACATAAACAAATATTTACAAATAAGACATTATCATCACAATTACATAGATGGGCAAAGTCTCACGAGTCTACCTTACACATCAGAACTCTCTAGACTTGTATTTCTATCACCCCAAAATTTTTCGTGTTTCTCCTCCTTGCCTTAGCCTAAGGTGCGCCCCACTTGTGTGCCCAGCCTCATAGTGCCATGCCTCTTGCTTTCACTTTTTTCTTGCCTTCCTTTGTTTGTGTGCCCTTGATCTTATAGGGACTCCAAGGGTCACTTGTGCAAAACATCATGTCTTTTGGGTGTGTCGTGCCCCTTCGTGAATCGTCACACTCAACCAAACCATCGTGCCCCTCCATGGACTTAGTGCATCCAAGCAAGCCCATTCACCCATCAATCGTTGCATCTATTGGACCGACACACCCCATCCTTGGATGCATGCCCCTTGCCTTGTGCTCTTCCTTGTGTTGATCATTGTGACTCTCTGTGGGTGTGTTGATGGAGTCATCCAACCTCTCTAGTGTGCCCAAGTTGCCTCACCCTTTCCCAAACACATTCCAAGTCTTCGTTATCCATCGCAAGGGAAGAAAGATGTGTGCTCCCTTGGACTCACATGTCACCATCGTGCCCCAAGGTGCTTATATCCACACCCATAATACAAGTTCTTTGCTTCCTCCTTATGCTCTTTGTTCGTTCCGTTGTCGAATCTTCCCAAGGAATGCGAGCACTCAAGGGGTGTCCAAAGGGCCTTACAAGAGGGAACAATGTGTGTTCTCTTTGTTTACATGTTTGTTCTATTTACACCACATAGAAAAATTAATTTATATTTCTAATGGCAATATCTTTAGAGTTATTATTAAAAACAATAATTGAAAATCACTCAAACATTTCCATCTGTCCATTTAGAAATAATGTTAATTCTAATAGGTTGTGGTTACTATTTTAAAAAAATAATAAATATTTATTTCAAATTATGATTACACTAGATTTTAGATTACTTCCTTTTGGGCAAAAGGGGATGATTAGTAGGGATATGCTCTGGACCACTGAAAACTATGGTACTTGTGCCTAGAAATATTCAATGTATCTCCACATAAATGTTGTCGAGTTGCTGTCATAAGTTGACGAGAACGTTCCCTTGCTCCATATTATGTTTAAAATGAACGTTGGAGGGGAATAATATAATCCTCCGTAAATCCTTCTTTAATGTGTTTTAATAGGATATCTCCTCGATCCTTTCGCTTATTAATGACAATCCTTTCATACCTGTATGGTAATTTATTAGCATTAAAAGCATAGTAAATGTGCATTGGGAAGAGCGTGAGGGTGGTGGGGACGAACAAGAGAAAAATATGATTTGAGATTTTTGTGAACCCAGAAACCCGCAAGTCCGCAATGGTATAAGCTGTGAAATTGGATAAGTATAGAATGACGAGGTGGTCGGACGGACTCATCGTAGGCGGAATGAGACTTGGAAGTTCGGGGATTCCGGGGATCAAAATGTAGATCACATAACTTTTTGGTGCAATGTGTACATCACGGAACATGGGAGCATGAGAGTTCAACCCGACCAACCTAGGAACCCGCGATCATAAAATAGGCTAAGTATGGAACAATACTGCAGTCCGTTATACTCGTGATGTGAAGTTATAGATGGAGATGAGAAACCGTAAGTCCAACATCCCGGAAACCCACGGTCTGAAAAATACAACTAAGTGTAAAACTAGAAAGGGATAGTAGGAGGGAAAAAAGAAAACGAAAAAAACGGAGAAGTATAGAAGAAGGAAAAGAAAGGGAGAAAAGAATTTGGTAAAATAGAAAAGGGGAGGGAAATTTCGGAAGCGGGAAATGACCTCAACACTGTCTTTCTCAAGAATTCAATTGTTATATCTATGTTGCCATAAATTTTCAAATCATGATTTCCAATGGTGGTTCCATGAAATGTCGAGGGTGTTGTGAAAATGTGTGCCTACAAATTTGTCAGTATAACCTGAAATATCACATGTTTGTAATTGACATGGTTGGTTGTGGCATTCTTCTGGTGTTGAATGGTTGCACACTCTTGGCCCCATAACCATGGGTTTTAACACTAATACATATGGGGTCAAAATTCGACAAAATATTACAACGATATGAGTTAAATTAGTTGTGCCATCAGAAATTACTACTATTTAAATCATTTTTTTGAGCTCCCCGAAGTTTTTCATACTTCTGATGCACGTCTCATTGCCTCAGTTGTACTTTCAATGCACGTCTCACTATGTCGCTATCATGACGTCAGGGAGCCATATTTCAACAAAAGTTTCACTTCTTGTCAGCAAGGTATGCTCATTGATATAACAACGCAAATTCGATATTTTGTCCATATATAGATGAGAGTTAAAACATGCTTCTCTCTATTGACAACAATGCAAATTTTCATTCATATACTGACTAAAACGCACACACTCATCAAAATACCAACAACATAACACTTTGACCTAGTCATATTTGATGTTCTCAATGATCGTCAGAAGTTTGAACATCCATCGATATACCGACAATGTTTGTGGGTATTTAAAAAAACTAAATAGTCGTTTGAAAGTACTTCAAGGTCATTGACTTACTCAGGTTTGACGTGGTCAACAAGCGTCAGAAGTGCGACGAAAGTTAGAGATTTAGACAATTTAGTTGTAGGTATGACATCTATAAAAGCTTAATCATTTTTTCATTATTCAATGCATGTAATACTATCTTTTCTATGACCTGCGCCTTGTTTCACATAAAATTCTTGATTTATATAGCTTGGATATTGGACGTACTCTAAAGGTTAAATTAGAAATTTTTAATATCTCGTTGTCTTGGGTTAAATTAGAAATTTTTAATATCTCGTTGTCTTGTTTTAAATACTCCTGACATAACCGACCAACTATTTTTTGTGGGGACAAAAGTTTAATTTCTATAGTAAATAGGTATGAACATGTCTACTCAATTGCTTATATTGGCATAGTTCTCTTTTATAATTGTTTAATGATTTACTTACTCTCTTGTAGTGAAGCTTTGAAGCTTATGTGGTAAAAATGTATATATTTATATGGTTAATTTTGATCTCTTGACTAATTGTTGACTAGTAATCTTATAAACATTTAGTAAATCAACGACGACAATGGATTAATTAACTCCATACGTACAAATGGGGTTAGTATTCGATGACAATCGTACTATAAGAAAATATTCGTATATTATACTAATATTGCATCTATAGTGGTTTTTTTTGTCATAGGAAATCCAAATGCCAATTAATAATAACAACATTACGCATCATGAAGAAAATGAAAGGAATATTGTTAGCTTAAAGGAGAAATTGGAGGCAAGGGAAAATGTGAAACTTGAATGCCCTTGCAATAAATGCAAGGGTTTTAACAGAAGACGACTTTTGTTTAACACAGTTAAGAAACATTGTTGGAAATATGGGCACATTGAAGGGGGGCTCTCATATCGTCCCATGGTAAGTTATTCAATATTATTATATATTTTACTATTTTTATTGAATGTATTTATAAAATTTATTATATATATATATATATGAAAAAATATATTTCCCTAGAGAGTATTCATAGCAATACACATGGAAATATTTTCCACTTGTTCTTCCATACAAATGGAAACTAGAACATGTGACCTGCAAAATAGACAAGCATGTTGGGAGAGTATGGTCGTGCCAAAACAAAACTAATCCTAACTCAAATTGTAATTGTGGCCTCTCTAGACCTGATAACATAAAAACAGAAAAACTAGACAGTATGAAAACTTAGGCGACCCTAATTGTTGGGAGAGTATGGTCGTGCAGGAGAGAAAATGAATGGTTGGCAGTAGGTTGGGCACCTTAGCTTGGTAGGATCTCTTGAAAAGGAGTTGAACAAGATGTCTAGATGACGTCTACGGATATCCTAGAAGTGGTGTTCATTAGCCATGTCCCGTCGCATTTCAAAGATTAATTGCAAATGATATTCTGAGAACCTAAGGGGATTGGGCAGCTATGGTGCAAGGGCTGCAACTTTTGGAGGATCTTTAACATCTAGTGGAATTGGCATATTTGTTTCCTCCAGACATTTTGGAGGAATCTCTTCCTCAACCAAACAATCACCCAATTATGTCACAGGGTCGACGCTTTGAGGTTGTTGTTCCAAACTTCACGGGGGTTCCTAGGTGTTCTAGGTAGTGCACGGGAAATATTCTGGAGGGGATTGGGGTAGAACCAGAGGGATTTATTCCTCGATGTAGGTAATTGCATTGTCTTCATCAATCCAATTTTGATCAGACTGGGGAGGGCTAACATTTCTGATGAAGGGGATATGGGGCGGAGAGAGGGTTTAAGAGGGGCCAGTTCAATGATGTTGGGATGCAAAAATGTAATAGGTCATCCCATGCTTCGGCTTGCCTCGTTTTCACACTATTGGAAAGGCACAGACGAGAACAATATCCCAACACCAGAAGGGATAAAGACCAAGAGAGGAATGTGAATCCAGAATGAAATAACAATTTCTATGTTTTACCTCCATGAAGAAAGATGAAGTGACAAGGAAAGTTTCCATAAAGACCGAAGTGATGGCATTGATCTTCCTCATACCTACTCTAATAAGCCTAGACTATTGTTGTATGTGTGACATTAAAACCTCCTTCATGTGTAGGTGCACTGCCCCCCTTCCTGAGTGAATTCTACGCATAATGAGTTTATGGGGAGGAAGGGTGGCGACCGTGGGTGTTAACTATGACAGACGCATGTGTTTCGAGTGTTTCTTGAGGGCCAAGTGTCACCCCATCTGGGGTTGTTTTAATATTTATTTATTTTTTTACAGAAACGGTTATGGAGTATTTATATTCATCTTGGCCTGAAAGCCGAAAATCTGATTACATTGGTGATTTCTTTGTTCTGTTGCATCTCACTGCTACGGATGAGGGTGCAGCTAAGGCTTGAAGAATTCTTCCTTGGCAAGGAGCCCATAGAATTGATTTCAGAGATTTTCCCCCACTTGGAGATACAAACAAATTTGTTTAATAGCAAGCAGTAAAGCATGGCAGCAATTAGCTTAAGGAATGGGTTCCCATGATTCTTCTTCATCTTTCATCTTGACCCCGACAGAGAGAAGGGCAGCTTTGTTGGCTTCGATGTCCGCCGCTTTATTGTGAGTTCTCAACACATGGTAGTACTTCAAGTTCTGGAAAGAGTTTTCCAAGCCTTTGATTCTAGTTAGCAGCCTTGATAGTTTTAGGTCCAAAGTTGGGGAGTTGGAAACCATTGCGTTTATAACGATCTGGGAGTCACCTATAACATTAGCTTCATTTATGCTTAATTCTTTGAGGATATTTAGACCTTGGAAGAGGGCCAAGGCCTCAGCTTGAATGCTGGAAGAATATCCAAGTCCCCAAGCGTAGGAGTGGATTTTATCCCCAAATGGATTAACAACACCTCCTGCACCAGCTTTGCCCGAGTTGCCCTTTGTTGCTCCATCAAAAAAGAGGGAATGCCTTGCTTGCGATTCGATCCAGTCTTGAAAGTCGATTTCAGATTTCCTTATTTGCCAATCTTTAATAATAGGGGCTTTTCTGACTGCTGGGAGAAATTGAATATCTAGAATTGATCCCCATGTGATGTCCTATTGGCTGAGATTGGAGTCGTCTTTTGTGTCAGTCAAGCATTCCTTTATTTGGCATTTAATCTTGATTTCTAAGGCCTTGTGGTTCTGCTTTGTATTTCTGAAGATTCTTCTGCTACGTTCTAGCCATATCTGCCAACAGATAACCTTTGGGAGGACAGCCCATGCTGATTTAATGATCTTGTTTTTAGGAGGAGGGCCAGGATATCTGATTGCCCATTTAGAGAAGAGTTCAGCAGTGGAACAAGGGAGCGTGAAATTAGGATCCAAAACTTGAATAAAGGAAGACCAGATCTGCTTGGAGAAGTTGCATTCTAGAATTAGGTGGATTGTTGTCTCTGCATTTTCATTACAAAATGAGCAGATGGAGGGACCGTAGAATCCTTTCTTCTGCAAATAGTCATAGGTTAAGATTTTTCCATGGCAGAAGAGCCAGGCAAAGAAGTCCACTTTGGGCCATGAAGGAAAGCGCCAGACCCCTTGCCAAGGAGCTGGGTCAGGGGGGGCGTATGGATTCTCATTCAGTTTGGTGTACCCCAAGGCGACGGCGTAACCTCTGGCATTCGGCCCCCAGCCTTTCAAGTCTCTTTTCCTCATGTGCGTGGGCGCCAAACCATGCAGTAAATCGAGCAGCGTGGTCCATTCAGTGGTCAAATCATCCAGCACCTCAATGTGTTTCCATCCTGCCCAGACAGAGTTGTTCCAGCATGAAATGTCCCACAACGATCGCAGTCCCTCTCTGTCCATCCAGCAACGCAGCGATCTAATGGAGGCTCTATCTTCTATTGGATCCTTATTCATGATTTTGTCTGTCCAGATGTTGATTTTTTTCTCATTACTTGGGATCCAGTAGGAGTGTGCAGTAATAAGAGGGGTGGCTTTAGCATACAGTTTGAGGAATGTCGAGTTAGGCATTTGAATCACATTTTCTAGACATCTAGATCGAGGTCCTCTGAAATATTTTTTCCAGAGAGCCAATTGGGCCCAGCCAGGCTTGGGCGTCGTGATCCTCCAAATAATATTTGTCGCCATTGCCACATTCTGCTGACAAAGGTTTTTGAAATTTAGACCCCCCTCCCACAGCGGCTTGGAGATGGTTTCCCAACTGATAAGGGGTATCTTGTTTTCATTATGTTTTCCTCCCTTCCAAAAGAACCTCTGTATGTACTCTTCCATTTTTTTTAAAATGGTTGCCAGAGCGAGAAGCCCAGCGAATTGAAATAAAGGGAGGCTGGTAAGCACAAATTTAATTAGGACTGATTTGCCAGCACTATTGAGCCAGGAGTAACCCCAGGCTTGAATATTAGACTTGAATTTTTCCAGCTGAGGGAGCCAGTATTTGCTTGCAGGTCTCTTATACGTTACAGGGAGGCCCAAGTATTTAAAAGAGGACCAAGAAGAGGAGGCTGCAAAACCCAAACATCTAGAAATGGCAGAAAGCAATCTGGGCGTTATATTCCAACTGAAGATGTGGCATTTTCTCTTGTTTACAATGATGTCTGAGGCCTCACTGAATTCATCCAAAACCGCTTTGAATTTTAAGGCAGAGGAGAGAGAGGCAGAACCCAAAAGCAGAGTGTCATCCGCAAACAAGGTGTGATTGATGTTTTTGACCCCTCTTGCAATACACAGTCCATTAATATCTTGATCTTGCATCTTTTTGTCTAACAGGAAGCTGAGGACAGAGGCTTGGATGACAAAAAGCAGAGGGGAAAGAGGGCACCCCTGCCTAAGTCCTCTCGAAACTTTGAAAAAATCAGTGGTTCTTCCATTTACAAGAGGAGCAATCCATGGCTCCGAGATACATGCCCGAATCCATTTAATGAAATTTGCTCCAAAGCCAAACTTGCTCATAACATTTAAAAGAAAGCTATGATTTACTTAATCAAAATCATTTGCTAAATCAAGTTTAATCACCATACCTTTCTCTTTTCGTAGAAGACTTGAATGAATTGCCTCTTGTACAAGGGTGAAATTGTCCATGATCTACCTTCCTTGGATGAAGCCTCCTTGATTCTCAGGAATTATTTTAGGAAGAATGATCTTCAACCTGTTTGCAATTACTTTAGTGATTAATTTATATCCAGTGTTTAATAGGGAAATCAGACGGAATCGGCTGAAGTTGTTGGCGCCTTTTTCCTTGGGTATGAGGGCTAAGAAAGAAGAGTTTGTGCTGCCACCTATTTTCTGAGTATTTTGAGACTTTTGAACCATTTTGAGAAGGTCCTTTTCAACGATCGACCAGCAAGCTTGAAGGAATCTGGCAGAGAATCCATCCGGCCCTGGGGCCTTATCCGGATCCATAGCAAACAGAGCCTTTTTTACTTCATCTTTGGAGACTTTGGCCTCAAGAGTCTCCTTCATTCACTGAGAAATTATAGTGGGAATAATGTCTAACAGAGTTGAGTATTGGTTTGGGTCCTTGTCTTCACTATACAGGTTTTGAAAATGGGAAAAGGCTGCTTTCTTTATGTGATCAAAATCCTTATGAATATCACTATCCTCTTTAATCTCTGAAATGGTGTTGAAGCATTTCCTTGCCTGGGCTTGTTTGTGGAAAAAAGCAGTGTTCCTATCCCCTGCTTTGAGCCAGAGATTGCGAGATTTTAATCTCCAATACTCTTCTTCGTCTAAGCAGGCCTTGTGATAGCTCTGTTGCAGCTGAGCTTCTTGATCTATTAACTCCTTTGTAAGTATAGCGTTATCCATACAAGTTTGGTGGGAGGCAAGAGCGACTTTAATGGATTTCCTTTCTGTATCCGATTTGGACAGAGTTTTGACCCATCTTTTTAGAACTCCTTTTACCCTTCTAAGCTTTTCCTCCCAAATATAGAAAGGTGATCCTTTAACTGGCTGATTCCAGCATTCCTTGACAGTTTGCATAAAGTCTGGCTCCTTTACCCAGAGAGGGCTGAATCTAAAGGGGATGGGACCCATATCATGGTGAGCTAGAAGTTCTAGCTTTATGGGCTTATGGTCCGAGACGTTGTTGGCTAGAATGTGCATTCTAGGCTCTAAACCCAGCAGCAAATAGGAGCTTTGAATAAAAAATCTATCTAGCCTCGCAGCAATATGTCCAGGGCCCACTTTTTTATTAGACCAAGAGTACTTACCGGAAGAAGTTTTGATATCCAGCAAGTCCCAGTCCTGCATAATGTCCTCCGCCCATTCCCTTGCTAGATCTCGAACTGCGCTGCCTCCCCTTTTTTCAGATGGATGAAGAGTGAGATTGAGGTCTCCAGCAATAATTATATTTTCCAGATTTGTCAAATCTGCTTGATGCCTTATAGAATCCCAACAGTCTTTTTTTTCCCCAACATTAACTGGAGAGTAAACATTGAAAAGGAAAAAAGCTTCCTTAGTGTCCAAATTTTGCATTTTCAACAGCAACCAATGAATGTTTCTAGCCTCATATAGGACTGTAAATTTGTTGACGTTCCAAAGAGTGTTGATCCCTCCTGAGGCACCCCGGGCAGAGATTGCTCTTGCTTCACTTTTAATCCAAATTTTCTTGCTTGCTTGAAGGAAGGCTAAGTCTTCCAGCTTTGTCTCCTGGACGAGAAGTATGTCTGGAGTTTTTGTTCTAATTAAGCTTCTGATGGCTTCTTCCTTTGCTTTGGTCCCCATACCTCTACAATTCCAAGAGATGACCTTCATTATTTATGTTTCTGAAGGGCTCCCTTGGAGCCTTGGGGCTGGTTTTTCAGTATCTTAGGCTTTGAGGCTAGAAGTTTTTCCAAAGTTGGTTGGTTGCCCTGAAGTTTTTCTTTGTAGGTCTCCTGCTCCCTTTTTTCCCTGTCTGTTTTCCGACCTCTTAGAGATCTTCTTACTGATGTTTGGGATTCTCCTATTTCTCCTTCCTCTTCTGATTCGTCCATTTCCTATTCTTCTTCCTCAACTTCTATAGTCATACCTTTGGGATCTTCATCACTTGTTCCTTTATGGGAGGCTGAGGAAGTACCTTTAATTGAGGTAGCTGTCTTTTGGGCCTCGATCTCCTGGGTATCTTATCTCTCCTTTTGAACCACGACCTCCTGAGTGTTCTCTGGTTGTGAGCTTAGAGGATCGAACTTATTTTCTAGAGCAGGTTTGAGTGGAATCTGCTGGGCAGTGGCCTGGTGAGGTCCCTTGCCAATAGGGCCTCCCGGCTTCTGAATCTTGGGATAGGGTTTGGATCGCTTGACTTGGTTCCATCCATCCTCCTTCCCCTGTGCAACCTCATTGTTGGTCGGGCAGCCTCTGGCGAAGTGGCCATAAACATGGCATTTCCGGCATTTGAAGGGAAGCTACTCATAGTCCAATTTTTGTAAGTGCGTCCAGCTTCCGACCTTTATTTTGGTGGCCTCTAGTAGTCCCACCTCCAGATCTACTTCTACACAGATCCTGGCACAGTCATATTGGTCCTTATTGTTTGCTCGATCTATAAATTTCCCCAGGGCATTTCCAATGTGCCTCAGAGAGTCCCAATTCCAACAGTGTACTGAGAGATTTGGAAGTCTGACCCACATCGGGACTGCTTTGGGCACATCTACTACCGGATCGAAGTCCGGGGTCCATTTATTCAAATACAGACCCTGAGGGCCCATGAAGTAGGGGCCATTTTGGAAGATCAGATCTTTGTCGTCCTTTGATGTGAATTCGAAGAGGAAGTATCCTCTCCCCAAAAAGTAAGAGGTGACACTTTCTTTGATCAACGGCGCCCATTTTCTGTTAACCCAGCTTTCAGTGGATTTTGGAGACGGCCATAGCCCAGTGAACTGGCCGATGAGATCCCGATCGACCAACGACAGAGCAACCTGGATCGGGGTTTCTGGAGGGAGAGAGATCACCGGAGTATCGTCTAGTTTTTTAACAAATTTCGCAGCTTTGGTGTTTGTCTTCTTTGGAATCCCAGCCAAGAGCCGATTGAAGGCCTCAGTAGGCGAGATCGGCGAAGGAGGTGGGGGGGACGCCTGGGGAGTTCCCAACCCCTCCATGGTCACGATCCCTGGGCTCGGGCCTGTCCAGCAGATCTCAAACCCTGAAAACCCTACTGATGTTAGCGATTTTTCAGCTCGACCAGGTGCGCAGACCGCTATTGGTTGTTTTAATATTTGTTATAAACACTAATTTTGTTGATTAATTTTTGTAATTATAAAGAAAAATCCTCCTAGGTGTTTATCACCGGAGAATATGCAGTGCCTAGTAGTAGTAGAAATATTGTTGTACAGGTTGAGGAATATGGTCATATGGATATTTAAGATCATCAAGATCAAGTTAATTATATGGAATTATAATATGACACCAATAATATGGTTGAGCCAGATGATGGGAAAAATATATTAATCCAAGACATATTTTCTCATATCGATGAGGATGACAACTTTGATGATATTCATGATATACCTTTTCTTGAGAAGGCACAACAATCCCTTTATGAAGGTTCCAGAAAAATTGTTCTCTCGGCTATAATGTTGCTAGCGAACTTGAATGTATTGAATGGTTTTTCAAACACTTTTCTCACATAGATCTTAAGGTATGTAATGATATATTTTTTCACATCTACGTAAATGTCGAAATTATTTTTCTCTTTTTTTAATGTCAATTAATGTGTAATATATTAAGGATGTTATATTTATGATTACTATTATTTACATTAACTAGTTATTTTTTATATGGTAGATTGTTAGGTGAATTTTTTCTTACCACCATCAAATAATTTACCTCACACATACTGAGAGTTATCTTCCATTATGAAAGATATTGGAACATATTATCAGGCTATTAATGCATGTCCTAGTGATCATATTATATATTATGGACAATATGTATCGAAAATTAAATACCCACAATGTCAAATCAATAGATATCGAATCGATCAAGTAACAAAAAAGGTGCCTCACAAGGTTCTTCATCATATTTTGATAATTCCATGTTTGCAACAACTATTCAGGTGTGAAATCATAGCACAATTTATGGATTACCATGCACGTCCCATAAGTGGAGATGGTGTTCTTTGAATGCCTACATATGCTTCTACATTTAGGTACATCAAAGAAAGATAGTCTATTTTAAAGAAGAACCTTGTAAAGATAAGATTTCATTAGGAAATGATAGTGTCAATCCATTTGGTGAGCTCAGGTATATTTACTTAGTGTGGCCTATTCTTTTTATAAAAAATACCCTTCGTCCTTGGATGTCAATAAAGAGGGAGCACACAATTTTGGCAATTATTTTTCCAGGTATTTGTTTACAATATTTGTTTGAACATAGCGCCATTTCATCTGTACTCTTATTCATTATTAATGCATTGTTTCTTATACGTAAGCAATGTATTAATTACATGTACTTTCAAATAAGTAGATAAGTACCAAGTGAAATATATGATTGTATATGTCGAGCCTCTCTTTGACGAGCTACTAAATTTATGGGTTGGAATCATTATGTACAACATCTCTAGACCAATAGGGAAAAATAAATTTCAATTCCATGGAATACTTACATGGAAAATTCATGATTCCCTAGGGCTAACACATTTTTGTGGTATGTAACGTCACACTAAACACTTTAATATTATATAATTTTATGAAAATATTATGCATGTTTCTAATATTAATTCCTTGTTATATAACTAATATTACCTATCAAATTATTAATCCATATCTTGCAGGGCTTCAAACGAAGGGTAAATTTGCATTTCAAGTTTGTGGTCCTAGGGTGAAATCTTGTCATTCAAGAAGTTTAGGAAATGAGGTGTTTGATGAGTGTAGGAACTTCCTCCCTAAGAACCATAGGTATTGAACAATTGAAAAACATTTTTTCAATGGGAAAGAAGAGACTGCATTAAAATGACTAAGAATGACACCTCACCTATGGAAGTTGGCATATAATAGAAATCATCATCAAGGTAAGAAATTCAACTATGTATCGCAAAAAATGTTTTACAATTTTTATTTGTATTGAATTATGTTCACCATATATAAAAATTATTGTTGTATAATTAATTGATTTATGTTTCATAAAGGTCGTCAAGGCATTAATGGGAAGCTTCCCCGAGGAATGAAAAATTACTTCGTACAATTACGTATGTTTCCCTACTATGTGCACCTACAAATAGTTCATTTGTTTGATACAATGCATATCAGGAAGAATATAACCAAAAAATTGTGGAGAATAATAGATGGAAAGAATGATAAAGAAAAAGTTTTCAAAATTTGTAGTGACATTTAGGAAGCCAATCATGCAATGCACGATTTGATTGATTCAAATAAAAATGTCGAAGACTGGAATTGTCTTCCATGGTTATTTACAGAGAATGAAAGAAATGTTGTAAGAGAGGCGATTCGGAAAATTAAATTTCCCATGGGATTCTCTTCAAACATAAATAATATCTTAACGAAACAAGGTTACTTTGGTCAGGTAAAAACTCATGATCGATATACCTTCATTAAGGTAACTATTTTGATAGATTTCTATTTTGGTAATACTTCTTTTTAGTATTTTAATTTTGTTTTCTTTTCTAAAAATAATGTGTCATTTTTTTAATTACAGTATGTTCTACCTCTATCTCTCCTTGACAGCTTTGACAACAACGTAAAACAAGTTATATACGATCTTGGAAAATACATGAGGTAAGAAAAATGTTTGTTGCAAAACTTGTCATCATGTACTATTTTACTTAAATTAATGTATATACTCTGTTGTTGAAATGTATGATTTTCTTGTATAATTATGTGTAGGTGGTTTTCATTTAAATAAATCCATCAAGAAGATACAAAATATTGGAGAAGATAAATTCCTTGGCTAATGTGTGAAATGCACAAGTATATATCTCCGACGTTTCTCAATTCTCAGGAACACTACTTCATACAAAAAGTTGAGGAGATTTAAATGTGTGTACCTGTACACACAAGCTCAATGTGGATGGTGGAGAGGCACTCGAAGTCATTGAAGGATTTTGTTAGACAAAGAGCATGTCTTGAGGGTTCTATGGTGGAGGGATATATGGTATATCAATCCTTGGTGTATATTAGTCAATATCTTCCTAAATTAGCAGTAGGAATGTCAACTCCATCAACAAATTTAAGGGGGAGGTCTTGGAAAGTGAAAGGTAATTATTAGATGGTCGCTGAAATCTATAATACTTTGCACTATTAAATTTTATCTATATTTTACTTATTAATTAAATTTTATTCTTCCATCAATTACTAAACTTTATTATTGTTAGTAATTTTTATTCCTTTTTCCTACAGTTGGTTGAGAGTGGGATGCACTAGATTTATTCATCGCTAAAAATATTGATTGGATGAAGTTATGGATAGATCGATGTAATATACAATGTAATCGTAGGTTATCATGGGAAGGGGTGGCTACATTGCTTAAATAATCTCATCATAATCAATACACTAATATTACTCATAGGAAAATCAATTTAGCATATGGTTTAAAAAATAAACATGAAAACATATATATAATTCACTCATATCATGTTTTAGTTATTTTCCATTATATTACTCTAGGTCATGGTGTGTTTTTTTTTTATAATTTTTTACTAAGTCTAAATATGTTTATTTGTTGACAATGCATTTTTTATTTCTCGGGCATATTGCAGTTGAAACAGTGAAAGTTTATGTGGTGCAATGGCCATAAGTTTCGCATCAAAAAGTTGAATGAAATGAAGAAAACTTTTTATAGTGGGATAATTGCAGTCTTTCATGTCACTAATGTTTCCTCTATAAGTGACAGGAATCAAACAATATCCAAAAATAGATACTATGGGTATTTGAATGATATAGTTCAGTGTGACTTTAATTACTTCACGTTAGTTATGTTCGATGTCAAATGGTACAGGTTACGGATGAATGAGCGTGATCCTGAAATAACTGTTATTGTTCATGCCAATGAACTTACCATGGTTAATACAAGTACATTTGAGCTCTTTACAAAAAATGATGTTCTTCCAATAAAATGTGAGAAGGTATTTTATTCATAGGTTCCAGGTAAAGAAGGTTGGTCATACGTTGTTAGATATGATCCAAGAGGAAGGCCTGTAAAGTATAATGTACCGGAAGAAGATGATATTGAAGAAGAATAAGTTGCAGAGGAGCATCAGGTAGATGTAATCTTAGATGAAGAAGTCAAATAATTTCAACAAGATGTAGATGAAAATTATGTTCTCGATGATTATATTGTCGATGATATTATGATTGAAAATGAAATTCATGATGATGTTGATCTGGCCAATCCTTTCAACATCGATTATGAATATGATGATACATATGTATATATGGATGAAGAGTAATATCAATGATATCATCATCATCATCGTCACCATAATTATTGTCGTTGTTGTCATTGTTATCACCATAATCAACATTTTTTGTCATTTTCATCACCATCATTATCGTGATTGTCATTTTCATCATCATCATCATCCTGGTTTTCATCATCATCATATGTCATCATCATCATAGTCATTTCCATCATCATCATCATCATTAACATTTCCATCATCATCATCTTCCATTTTCGTAATCTTTTTCATCATCATTGTTACCATCATCGCATCATTTAGGTATACACTAATGACCGGTAATCAAGTGGTTTCTACCATGTTCGACTTCGACACATGTACTCACATGGTTAGATTTGTACTCTAGAGTGGTGGAGATGAAGACCCTGGATCTTTTATGATAGATTCGGGTTGCGTTGGAGTATATTCAGTGTACTGTTGCATAGATCCACATTGTATGTCTAGTGGCTATGTTCAAATTTGAGTCTTTAACACATAGATCCACAGTGTATTTTTGGTGGCTATGTTCAGATTTGAGTCATATTGGCATGG